>CM010615.1:13282172-13520368 GCA_003430845.1 Xanthoceras sorbifolium
AGACTCAACCGGTTCATGTACCTCGTGCTCTGGTTCAGCTTCAACAAAATTCTCTTGTTCAGATTCTTTTTCTATTTGTACCACCGTAGTTTCTGAACTTTCATTCGTAGTGCTATCATTTGCTTCTTGTCTCTTATCTTCCATAAAGATCACATCTCTGCTGACTATAACTTTGTGGGCAGTGGGATCCCGTAAGCGATACCCCTTCACTCCGTCAGCATACCCCAAGAATAAACATTTTCTGGATTTTGGATCCAGCTTTGTAGTTTCTTGAGCATTGTACATCACGTACACCGGACTTCCAAATATATGGAGGTTTGAATAATCAACTGGCTTTCCAGTCCACATCTCCATCGGTGTCTTCAACTCAATCGTAGTTGATGGGGCCCGATTTACTACATAACAGGCGGTATTGACTGCTTCTGCCCAGAAGTTTTTGTCTAAGCCTGCAGCTCCCAACATTGCTCTTGTTCTTTCTAACAAGGTTCTGTTCATCCGCTCTGCCACTCCATTTTGTTGAGGAGTGTATGCTGTTGTGAACTGTCTTTTGATGCCTTCCTGGTTGCAAAATTCTGCAAATTCATTACTGGTGTATTCTCCTCCATTATCTGTCCTCAAACACTTGATCTTCTTTCCAGATTCAAGTTCTACTCGCGCTTTGAATATTTTGAAGACTGAAAACACATCTGCCTTCTTCTTGATAGGATACACCCAACATCTCCTAGAGTAATCATCAATGAAGGACACAAAGTAATTTGCTCCTCCTAGGGATGAAACCGGTGCTTGCCACACATCAGAGTGAATCAATTCTAGAATAATCTTACTTCTAGAATTAGATGTGTTGAACTTCAATCTGTGCTGCTTACTTGTAACACAATGCTCACAAAATGGTAAAGACACTTTTGTGAGACCTGGAAGTAGCTTCTGGTCAGCAAGGATTTTCATTCCTTGTTCGGACATATGTCCAAGTTTTTGATGCCACACCATTGCAGATCTTTCAGTTGAATTACTTGAAGCAACTGATGCTTGTGCTTCCTGCAAAGTCTCTCCCTTCAACATGTACAAGTTTGCAGCTGTCTTTTCTCCCTTCATTAGTAGAAGCGCACCTCGAATTATCTTCATAATGCCCTTTTCAATTTCAACCTTGCATCCAAGGTCATCCAATCTTCCCAAAGACAACAAATTCTTCTTTATACCTTCCACATGTCGTACTTCTTGGATAGTGTGAACTGTACCATCATACATCTTTAACTTGATGGTCCCAATGCCAACGATCTTTAAGGCATGATCATTGCAGTTGTACACAGGTTCTCCTGAGAAAGTTTCATAATGATGGAACCATTCTCTTCGAGAGGTCATGTGAAATGAAGCTCCCGAGTCCATAATCCATACATCAGCAAATCTCTTCCTACCTTCATAAGTCGTTGCTGCTTCACAACATAGAGCATTTCCATCATATGAGGTACTAGCCACATTTCCTTGAGGATTGGAATTCTTCTTGTTCAAATTCCAGCAATCCTTCTTCAAGTGACCCCTTTTGCCACAATTGTAGCATTTGATACTCTTCTTACTTCTTGATTTTGACCTACCTTGATTTTGGCTCCCACTTGGGCCACGTTCTGTTGATCTTCCTCTCATCACCGTCAATGCCTCCGCTTGTTGTGAATTTTCCAATCTGTCTTCCTTATTTTTGCGCTGATTTTCTTCTTCCAGAATAGCAGCTGCAATATCATCGAAGACTAGATAGTCCGTAAGAATATTATTTGTTAAGTTGATGATGAGTTGATCATACGAGTCAGGTAGACTTTGAAGTAGAAGTTCAGCACGTTCATTTGGCTCTATTTTATGACCCAACGATGTGAATTGTGAAAATAGAGTATTTAAAGTGTTTATGTGCTTTGTCACTGAAGTAGATTCTGACATGCGAAGAGTATAAAGTTTTCTCTTCAAGAAAATTTTGTTGTGGAGTGACTTGGCTTCGTATAATTTAGTGAGATGATCCCAGATCTCCTTTGCTGTTTTCTTCTCCTCTATGCTTGACAATACCCCATCTGCTAATGCCAGATGAAGATTTGCAATAGCATTCCCGTCCATCTCGTTCCACTTATTGTCATCTGTGAATTCCATTGGCCTTTCACTGATAGCCGCTAGGCAATTATCTTTTCTCAAGATAGCCTTTATCTTCAATTTCCACAACGAGAAATTACTCCCGTTGAACTTCTCAATCTCAAATTTTGCTGCCATTATGTTGATGATGACCTGCTTCTCACTTGGATCGGCTCACACTATATCACCGTATAGTATCGTATACTGAAATAGTGATCGTAGTTATGAATAGTGCACCAGGTAAGTTCCCAGGAAAGAGAGGTGGGTCACAACGGACACTCTTAAGTACCAAGTCTTTCCTTAGCCAGACCTTTCCTAGACATGCACTTTTCACACCACCACACTTATTTCCAGCAACCACGAATACTACTGGAAGCTCTTAGTCAGTAAACTCAAGAATAATTCTTTTCTGATGTGGAAGATCAGACAGTGCTGCAACCACAAAGCATACTAAGAATTTCCTAGAGATTCTGACATCTTAGCAACTCGGAATACAACCGGAAGCTCTGATACCACTTGTTGTAAAAATAAGGACCGAATAGAGCAGGACCGCAGCTAAACTTGACTGAGAAAATAACAATAATGGAGAAGAAAAAAAAATAGAAGACACGGATTTTACGTGGAAAACCCCCAAACAAATTAGGGTAAAAACCACGGGCAAGGATAGAAGAATTTCACTATAAAATAATATGAGTTACACACTCTCACTCTTACTCTCACTCTCACTCTTCTCTCTACAATTTGTGTCTTGCTTGAATGATTTTGAAGTGAAAAACTCTCACATATTTATAGTTGAGGAGGATGGCAATTTCGTAATTAAGAGTGGCTCACAATTATTATTTTAAACCACCTTCCCACCTACCCACCTACCACATGAATGGTTAGGATTAAATCTCACCTCCAAATGAATGGTTAGGATTACGCCAACTCTTTGGGCTTTTGATTGGGCTAATTTCAACAATCCTTTGGGCCTTTTGTTTGGGCTAATTCCAACAAATTAAGATATTAAGAATACATGTAATAAATGATTAATGTTTGACCGTATATGGTGAAGTATAAGAGCATCTCCAATGCAAATATGTATGTTTGAGTATCTAAATAGTGCCACATCAGCATTTCTAAATAATATGGATCTAACTTGTCAAAAAAATTATAGAAATGCATATTCACTTCTCCAATGTGAATATCTAAATAGTAATTTTAAACCAATCACCACAAGTCATTTGTTACATTCTCTCTCCATTCAATATGATAATTAAATGCATTGACAAAATACTAAAATTTTATTGGTGGGAAAAGTTAGAAATCCTAGTCAGCATATCAAGGAGAATATCTACAATTAGAAACTCTACTTGATATTCTCTAACTTTTTTTTTGCCACATCATATCAATATTAAAGTTAGATAATTGCATTGGAGAATGTTTTCTTAATTTTTTCAATATTGATCCTATGTGGCACTCAATTTTCTCCAAATGCATAATAGCATTGGAGATGCTCTAAGTTGTCTGATCAGGGGTGATATGGGGTGTAGTTTGCTTAACTTCATCATTTGATGCAGCAGGAGGGCGCCGCCTAATACGTCTGCCAAAAGTCATCTCTTCCGAAGTATGTCTCGTCCTCCGAGTACACCTAGGTGCAGTTCATGACAGTGGCTCTATATCTGCATAACCAACATTACCACCATCACCACTAGCACAGCTGCTAGCCTCAGTGGCACTATCAACATCACCTTCACCAGCGTAACGGCCGCTATCGACATTCAAAGTGGGGATAACATGGTCGCGATCACCGGGTTCATAATCTGTGAAACCCTTCATTGGTATAAACTGATGACCAATACTCACATATGAATTCAGACCGACCCAGTAATCCTCATTCGCTTCCTCATCTGTCGATTGGAGTACCTCTAATGGCAACATCTGTATAAAAAATATTTATAATATGTTAGCAACATTACTTGATAAGATAACGTATAACATAAAACAATTACCAACTATATATACGTACCCAATGCTCCACTATCCTTGAGCTCCTTAATCTTGTCAGTTACATTGTGTGGCTTCTTGTAGACAAGGCAATTTTTGAAGCGCAAATGAGTTGCCTTTACTTTATCTTCGAAGAGCGGATCCCAGAATAGCCTCCATACCTCAGTACTAGAAAAAGTTATTAATTATAAAAACATTAATAAAAACGTGTTATACAAAATAAAAATCATATATTATTGGATGCACACACGCTTACCAGTAGCGCCTATGGAAAACCATACAAGTTGTATCTTGCCAATAGCTTCCATTTTTTGGCTCCGAATAGCCGAAATCCTAACCGGAGGTAATGTAGAGTCATTTGTATATGTAGTGACCCCATGCACCATCATTGAAGGCTGGCAAATCCTCCACCAAATCCAAAAGCCACGTAGTGACTTTTCTCCTGTAGTCTTAAACAAAAAAAACACTTGGTTTGCGATCAAAACTAGTGCCATCTTCAGCGCATCACCCTTTTGCAGGAAGTTGCCACGGACGAACCTAGTATACAACCGTAATAGGGTCATACCCTTTTTCCCTTTGAAATACTAACATGTATCCTTATCTTTTATCGGCTTGTACTTTTTTCAAGTGGACGTCTGTCAGCTCTCTAAATTTTAGCCCCGTAACCAAGCAAAACTCCTTGTATGAGAATCTTGCTTTCTTACCAACTAATGAGAAGTACATCTCATCCTCGATGCACCGTCTAGCTGAATTTCTCGAATCAAAATGTTACATGTAAATTGGGTGGAGAAACAACCTTCCTCTGGAAGTCCAGCACTGTGCCCAAAACAGCTTCTTTAAAAATCCTGAAGTTCCCCCATTTCACGCAAGACACCCTCAAATTCAATCAACATCCTGTATTTGCAATGGACGTTGATGGTGGCCATTTGCAAAATATGTGAAAAATAAATAATTAATTGTGTCAACCATTAACATGTTGATAACAATTATACAAGTTGTTTTGTAAGACAGTAATTATACATGCTAAATGGTATACATTTAATTTTACACGATTGTTCATGCACATTCAATATTACACGCTATTTGTTACACACTTAATTTTACACCCTATTTGTTATAAATTCAATCTTCCACGCTCTTTTAGAAAATAATAATTTCACATGCTCGATGGCACCCACTAAATTTTTTACACGCTGATTTGTAATAAAATAATTTTACACGTTTATTTTGGACACAATCAATTATATACGCTTCTTAATAAAAGAAGGTAATACTACGAGCACTTTGTACACATTCCATTTTACGCGCTATTTCTTAAGCAATCAATTTTACACTCTGGTTTTCACAAAATAGTTTTTACACGAACAATTATTGCCGCTATTTTGTACACCACTTAACACGCATTGTACATGTATATTTATACACGCTGATCCTTTAAAATGTTTCCACTGGTTTTACAACTAACAAATGAATTATACACGCCAAAAGCAAACAATACAGTACAAAACAAAAATCAAAATATACTAAAATATTAGTACCCACGATTTTCAAGACCTAGTGTGTAAAATCAAAAAAGGAACAAAGACATTTCACTTTCTCGTGGGTGTCGAGGCTCAAAACACCGTAAGTTGCTTTTAATCGATGTAATGCAGTGTTCTCCCTCTTTTGTGCTACGCGACACGCTTCGCCTTCATCCTCATTCTCGTTCTCATCCAGCCCTTGGCCTGTTCTCGTTCGTGACTGGTTGTCTTTGTCTTCGTGCTCCTCTCACTTCTTTCTTGCAGTTTCTCTCTCTTCTTTTTCTTTTTTAAGTTGTAAGCACAATATTCAGACAACTTTGTCCACGTGGCCATGAGGTATTTTTATCCAAAATACGTAAAATTTGATAAAAATAATCAAATTTTAAGAAACGGTTAAATTTAATAAATGTCCCTAACTTAATATATTTATAAATTTATCCCTATAAATTATTATATTATAAAAAAATTTAGTCCCTAAAAAGCTTGGGATTATTGAATCCCTCGGTGGAGTATGAGTCCCATTATAGTGTGACTAATTAAAAGGTGGAATTATTAGTTACTTAGTGGTGTCAAATAGATCGAATTCAGATTTGTTTAGATTTTCGAATTCTGATCGGAACTTGTCCAAAGAAAATCAAACCGGATTTGGAATGAGTTTTTTTTTTTTTTTAAAAAAAATAAAACTGAACATCAACTTTAAAGCAGATCGAATGTATTTTTCGGATTTTGGACCGGATTTAAATATTTTTGAATTTTGAATTGGATGTGGATTTTTTTAGGATTACACACGACTTTTTTCAGATTTTTTTTAAAAAAATTCTTTAAACTTTTTGAATTTGTTTTAATAATAATATTAAAATGCATTGTTAAAAAAATATATATTCTGATTAGATTCCGTTAAATTAATATTTAATTACTTTATTAATATATTGTGTTACAAATTAATTGAATAAAATCATCCACTTCACATAATTAATTAATTAATTAATTAAAGATTATATTTAATTATAAAATAAAATATGACTTTTTTTTTCCAAATCCGGATGTTTCAAATTATATTTCAGTTTTTACGGATGGAATTACGAATCCACAAGCGGTGGCCGCCTCCATTATTTGATTTATTTTAAATCGTTGAATTTTAATTTTAGTTTATGCTTAAAGCGCTCGGATTCTCCCAATAACTCAAAAATGTTTCATACCCGAAATCTAACTGTTGTCTCAAAAGCGCATCATGTCATTCGCAGTGGTAGAGAAATTAGCTCGGAAGCAAGTAAAATATTTAACATTGAAAATCATTTTAGTATTTTCCATTGTTACAAGAGTAATTTGAATTTTCCATTGGTCAAACCCATTTAAACGTTAAGGAGTAGCAGAATCTCACTACTCGTCAGGGAGGTGAATATCTGGTTTTACAAAAATTGTTTCCGGACGTAGAAAGACAAACCTCAAGATAAGTTTGTATGATTCCATTTTATCTCGTTTTTGTCAAAACAAAAAGGGTTTGACCTGTAAAATATTTCGCATATATCATTTATGTACAGAGTTTTCCAGTACATCCGACGCAGATATATATATATATATATATATGTATGTATGATTTTATATAATAAGATACACAAAGAAAAAACTCTTTAACTGTAACTACCATTTAAGTTGCCTTTGATATGTAATATCTTACCACTATTGCACATTCTGAGCTCCTCGATTCTCGTGGGCCGGAGAGTTGTCATAAACTTGCCCTTGCTCTCTCACATCTCTGAACATGGAAAGAAATGAGTTTATGCCTTCAGACGAAGCACCTCCTAAGATCCACAACAACAGTGAACTAAATGAATTCATGCTCCCAGTGTTCGGGCTGGTTTGGCCTTGTCGAAGGTCAGATTGTCCAGGAATCTCCATAGGATTACCGCCCCTATCTGGATTGTTGTTTTCTGATCGTTCTGATCCAGGAGCTTCTGCTCTATTTCCTGGCGTTGCTTGGTCGGATCCAGGTCTCAAGCCTGGTCCAGGGGTAATGTCTGGATTGGGTGCAACTGGGTTCCTGGTATTCAATCGGGTGATGTGTAACGTAGATGCAAGAATGGTAGAGGAGGTAATGTGGAAATCTGGATGTTGCTGAAACTGTGACCGTCGGTTTACCATGAACCTTTGCAGGGCTGGTACCTGATATGAAATTTGGTAAGGAAAAAAGATAAAAAAAAAAAAAAAAGAGTAAAACCATAACAAAACAAAAAAAACACCAAAAAAGAATGCTAATTCTGGATAAATCCTCACAACACAAAAGACAAGATGACTGATTTGAGTAAAAGAATATACTGAGCTCTGCCCTATTGATACATTCTTGGTAAAAACAATATCAAACTGATGACAGATAATCAAAGGCAAGTGCGTGCAAATTCTGATTCAAGAATACTAATTTTGAACAAGAAATTAATCTTCAAGGATCAGTATCACAGGAATAATTTTGTTCCAAGAATTAGTTACCTCAAAGCGGTTCCAGAAGTACAGAATCAGGTGCTGCATAAACGATGCAGCTGTAGCAAGTGCCAAATACGAAAAACCTAGAATATTAACAAAGTTATACTTCAAAATAAAATTACCGGTTCCAGTTACAACAAAAATGAACAAAAAGAGTGACAGAACCATACCGTAAGCATATGAGAAAAAATATATGTGGAAAACCAGAAAATAGAGCAAGAAGAAGCGAGGAAAGAACTTCATTGAGATTGGTGTTCGTACACTGCACTCAATAACAAGAACAATCAAATTAAAAGCAAATGATAATTAATAGGGCATGCTTAATGCATGGTCAAATATGTCAGAGTACCGCTTAATAAGTGACATCTCTATGGCCCTCACACCAGGCCACAGATATCTTATCTGTGAGCATTGCTCCAGTCAAAACCAAGCTCAGCATACATCAACACCAAAAATCCAGGCACTTGTAGGCAAGACCACAGTGCTAGGACAGGCATAATCTACCTTAATCTTAAGAATGGCTATTCATCTGTCAACCCCGAAGACGGCATGCATACAGCATATGTCCACTTTTACTAAGTATTATTACAAAAGAGATAGATAGATAGATAGAATGGCTATTCATCTGTCAACCCCAAAGACGGCATGCATACAGCATATGTCCACTTTTACTAAGTATTATTACAAAAGAGATAGATAGATAGATAGATAGATAGATCCACTTTTACTAAGTATTATTACAAAAGAGATAGATAGATAGATAGAATGGCTATTCATCTGTCAACCCCAAAGACGGCATGCATACAGCATATGTCCACTTGTACTAAGTATTATTACAAAAGAGATAGATAGATAGATAGATAGATAGATCCACTTTTACAAAGTATTATTACAAAAGAGATAGTTAGATAGATAGATAGAAGAGATAGATAGATAGATAGATAAGTCCACTTTTACTAAGTATTATTACAAAAGAGATAGATAGATAGATAGATAGATCCACTTTTACTAAGTATTATTACAAAAGAGATAGATAGATAGATAGATAGAAGAGATAGATAGATAGATAGATAAGTCCACTTTTACTAAGTATTATTACAAAAGAGATAGATAGATAGATAGATAGATAGATCCACTTTTACTAAGTATTATTACAAAAAAAAGATAGATAGATAGATAGATAGACTTTTACTAAGTATTATTACAAAAGAGATAGAGAGAGAGAGAGAGACCTGATCAGAGTAAAAAGCTCACACAACCAGACAAGAATTAAAACCATAAAAGCCAACAGCTGATCGTCATAAAACTCGAACAAGAAAAAGAGGATACCAATCATTATCTGCATAATCCAAAAAACAAGCATCCATAAGACCCAGAGTGTAGGAAATCTAAAAAAATGTATAAAATAAATGGAAGGAAATGATAAAGAAATTCAGAAATACAATTTCCAAAATGTGTAACTCATCAATATTAAATCACAATGGAAAACATATGAATATGTATGACTAGTTAGTGGTAAACAGCCAAGATAAGATGTATTCCTACCGGTACAAAGACGAGTGATTCAATTACATGTACAAAGATCAACTGAAATGTTGGAAGCCGATGCCGAGCATGGTGTTGAAGCTGCACTGCAATAATATGAGAATAAGAGACATCCAATCATATCATATTTGGAGAAAAAATGGACAGTAGAAATAATGGTGTATTATGGCACTGGCACCCCATGAATGCTTCCACCTTTCTCAGCTTGTACCCAATGTATCCATAAATCAACAAATCTGATGGAAACTATAGACACGAAGACGAATTGCTAGGTAACCTAAGCAACTACTGGAACGCTCAAGATTTCAAAAACATGATGCAACAAATCAATAACTATCTCAAAGAAGTTATTCAATCAATTAACCGGAGATATGAATTAAATCTGATAGATTCATATATTTTGCAGTGCTTGCACCATGTAACATTCCCTAGTTACAAAATGAAATAAAGCACACCTGTAAACTTCAGCATACGAGTCTGCGTCTCTCTCAAAGTAAATGACACTGACATTGTGGTCGTGAAAAAGACAAAAAGTGACATCATAAGCACTCCGCACTTAGTCACGAGATAATCTGCATAAATGGAGGTCAGGGAATACAAGATGTCATTCTTCCTATTACAATTTATATTAATATACTAGTACAAGTTGAAAAATACATCTCTGCCCATCTTAAAATAAGCAAGATTGGTAATCAATTACAACTAAGAAGCCAATATGTAAATTACAAGATAGAGAAACTTAAGCAACCACGATATAATACAACCTGGCATGAGAAATTGATACTCTGGATGATTTCCAAATATAATTTTGCATTAGAGATCTTAAGCATGCATAGGTTTTCTATTTATGATTCTTCAGTATACATGACATTTGCCAAAGAATACATGTGAATTTCCTCCCAATGGCAATGCTATCAATTTAAATGGCCCTTCATTTTATTTTTTTCTTCTTTTATGAGAGAGGGAAAGGGTGAGAAGGGGAGGATTGTTTGCTCAGGCAACTCGAGCCAACTAGTTTATGGACCTGGTGGCTAATGATAGATTTGTCATTTTGACTTCACTGTAGACCTAATCTCATGGTCAGTTAGGATAATACTTATCTGGAGAAACAGAATCGTGAAACAAAAGTTCCAGTTTTGGCATTCCCATTCCAGAGTCATTTTTTTGAACAAAAAAATAAACAAAAGGAGAAAGCAAGCTGTCCTTAACAATAAAAGAAAGGAATAGCTACCAAAAAACACAAACGCTTATACAACAGCCACCCACAAAGCTCTAAGTAAGAGCAGCAAAAGATCCTATCAAGCTAGAGCAGCTTCCCAATTAAGGTTGATTAAAAAGAAAGAAACTTTAAAAAACTGGAGAAATAGAAGCCCAAAGTGAAACCCAAAAGTGAATCATATCCCACAAAAAGCAAATATATTCTCCTATTTCATTCTAAAAAATTATTCTATTCCTTTCCGTCCAAACAACCCAAAGGAGAGCCATCATGGCACACCTCCAAAGAGTTTCAGAGTTGTGAACATTTAAAAACTTCCACAAACAAGTACCAAGAAAAAGAAATATATATTCCTTTTACTTTTGCTATCTTTTACACAGTTTAAGGGAGCAAAGGTCATTTTCAATCAAATTATTATAGATGTAACACATTGATCATTTATACTTCAATTATTCTCCACACTTTGTGTATGTGCTCAAAACTTAGCTTCCCATTAGTGTGTAAATCACCACCAACTATTGACCCTGACAATAGGAAAACAAAGTGCGATCCATACAAGACAGAAAGTGCATGAACGTTTCAAGGAACATTCCCCACCAACACAAACCAACACCCCGCCCCACACCCCTTCTTCGAAAAGAATTAATAAATAAATAAATAAAGGAACAAAATTGACCCCAAAACCACCATTCACAACCATTAACCCAAAAAGAAATGGCTCAACAATATTATTTAAACTCTAACAGGTCCCCTATCATGCATGAACCTTAATCCAAATACAAACAGAACATAATTAAATTAATTGAATGTTCTTTAGCATTCAACAATGAGACATCTTCGTCAACTATGCTTTGGTACCATGATGAAACACCATCAATTAAAAACCTAGATAGAAAAGAGCCCAACAATAATACTTTGACAACAATTGACCATTAAGAAGTTGATAAAATGCATTATTGACATGTAATTGCATGACAGACAGCCTCATTGAATAATAATCACCTAGTGAATAAATACACGGTAAAAATTAACAAACCTCCGAATTTCGCAGGACCTTCTGGTGGTTCCTGTGCATAACTAAGATTGTAAAATTCTGTTGTTTGATAATTGTAAAAATAACCTGCAACAAATTTCCAAAAACTAATTAAACACAATAGGAATGGTGACTAACTCAAAGTCACTACGTACAGAATCATTCATCAACTCTTACGCATTTTGACATTTCAAAATTAATATCATTAGTTGAAGTGCATCAAGAGAACCAATTATACATTCAAACCAGATATATGTATGAAATGCATTCAGAGAACCAGTTATACCTTGGCCAGGAGAATTCAGTAAGCTATTCATCAAAATAGTATCATATCCAACAAATCTGTTTATAAGAAGTTGCTGCCACCTGTTATATAAGATGATAAATAAATAAACACGTTCACTTAAAACATCTTTTCCCGTTTAACTTGGACATGTATAAAGCTGAAGCTTAAAATTGCAACAAGATTTTGAATTTCTGAGAATCATATTCACAAATGAACTTCTAAATTGTTTTAACATTATACAATCTTTTGGCTCAGCATGTTAGTTCCTACTATTAATTTCAGAAAGACATAAATTTCAAGGTATACTGAACTTGTAATCATAATATGAAATTATAAGGCAACTAGCTTCATAATTAGGAGTTGGAATATTTGTTCCGATGGCAAAGCTGACAAGTTATAAAACTCTAAATCAATAATTTCAAAAATTCAAAATTTACTGCAGGCTCTTTCAACTTTGCATCCGGACAAACTAACATGATATAGAATTCTTCATTGACGAAATTTGTAATGAATACTGCCCACCTCTATATACACAGTCAAGTACAACACCTAAAAACTAATACAGAAGATAAAGAATTATAAGACTTCATTTCAATGGCTGTTGGACTTAATGTTATTGTTTTATCCCTCAGTTACAAGTTTAAGCTTTTCAGTCTTACCACCTTGCCTTCTTCTTTCATCATCTTTTCCTCTTCTCTGATTTCCCCATTGTCGCCTGATATCATAGCCAATATTACCAAGTGATCCAGGGTTTAAGTCCTACATGATTGTATTTTTGTGTGTGTGCGCGCGCACGTGCGTGTACTCCTTTGAATTTGTTTTTTATCTAAATTTACATCTATACTTGGGTGCCTCCTACATTACAAGGATGTCGATCTTGCACATGAGAAGGTTCTTTCGAGCTTAATACTATTGTTTGAGGCTTAACTACAAGCATAAACATTTTCACTAAATGGTTACTTTAACAGCAGTGGTAGTTAAGTCCAACTGATGTAACACCAAGATTCTAATCTCTTATAGATGAAGGGAAAATAAACAAACATCAAGGTCAATATTTTGACAGATGCTAATACAAATTCAAGCAGTTCTCAAAATAAGAGGATCTCAATCAATTTCATGGAGAGAGAAACAAACCAGCCAACATTTCAATAAAGTTTACAGTACCCTTTATTTGTTACAATAATAATTTACATTTCAAACAGATCTTCTGCACATCTAGATGGAAATCTGAACATAAACATCCTATTTCAACTGCTATTATCATATCAACATGTGGAAATGTACATAGTCTGTTCAGTTTCCAAAGACTTTCACTTGACTCTTTTCAGTTTCCAAAGATTCTCACTTGACACCAATAAAAATGATACTCACAACAGGCATAGATTGAATAATACTCAACAGGATCTTATGTTTCCTATATGGAGTTCAGTTCTTTCTTATTGTTGGAGATCAGGAATTTAGAAAATATCAATTTTCTAGCAATAAATGCAACAGAGTATTTAAGTTACTGAATTCTTATTCCCTGTTCTATATATAATTCCACCTCAAATTTTTGAATATCAGAATAGATGTCCATGCCAAAATAACAGTTTAAAATGTAAATTAAATAAGTATAATAAAGACGATCTAGACAGACATTTGTCAATTTCAACACAAGCCAACATGCAATGTAGTTATATTCAGGAAATATAACCTGTTCCCAAAGCAGGAATGCCGAGCTGATATGCTAATATTAACAGTACGTATGTTATGTCGAGACCTGGCTGATTCAGGTAGCAAGAAATACCCCTGCAGAAGAAATACTTTTAATAACATCAGCAAACATCTGATTAAACAACCTTCAATAGATCTGCAGAATCTTTGATCAGAAGTTATCATTGACCAATAAAACTATAATAGTAACTTAACCGAAAGTAAGAATAAAGGGAAAAATTACCTTTTCCATGGTGTACAAGTAAGTAGGTTCATATGCTTTGCTTCTGTTCTCAAGCCACTGTACTGCAAATAGAGGGCATAGTTTTTTATTCCATAAAACCTATTAGGATGACTGAAAAAGAGAGGAAATAGTTATACTTACTTTATCACTATAACACTTAAATCATATAATCTACATCTTTACCCAAGTTTTGTAATAATCATTTAACAATTCACACGCAACAATGGTAAGAGTTCCAATATAGACATCAGATGTCCAAAATTAGGGAACATGGTAAAAAATTTCAACGGAATTCTCACATACTAATAGGATTGATTTTACTATAAACCAATTAGGAACATAAAGATCACTTGCAAACTCCTTCAGAACTCTTGTAACTCACCAAAAGCTAAAGTTACAGGCCATCAATACCCCTAAAAGGATTGATTGCAATGACCTGATTACGGGATAAAACTATATTTCTGAAACAATAAATGAAAATTCATTTCTTGTCTGGATATTGTAAAATATTTGTATACCACATCATGAAGACAGAATTAAGTGCACAATATAAATGAAACCCGAAAATAGATCTAGAATTTAATATATGCACCCACTGGCATGGCAAAAGCTTCAATCCCAACCCAGTAAACACCAAACTAACTTTTAGACTGGAGATTTAGTCTCTCTCATGGAACTTTTCTGATCTTTTAAATTAGAAATATCATGGTTATTGAAAATGCTTTAAGGTCACAACATTTTATAGATAGTAAAAGAAAAGGGATAGTCAATTACCTGCATAAGAGTTTATTCTGTCCAAGTAAAGTATACGCAACCACTTTGGAATGTCAAGATTTATATGTATCCCTGTAATATTCTGCAATATAAAATTATATATTCAGCATGGAGAATTTAAAATCAGAAGAATCGTTTTATGATTCTATGAGGTACATTCTGAGTGTGTTCCTATAAGTTTTTTTTTTTTTTAGGAAACAAAATTTTATAAACATAATGAAAACATATTCATAGTTGTACAAGAAGTCCACACTGAGTGTGTTCCTATAGTTAATTAACATAATTCATTGCTCTTATAATGTGTTTTCATTGCTCTCATAGTTTTAGAAAAGAAAACATGGAGGTGGACAAACTTGCTAATTTTGGTCTTTCTTCTCAATATTTCCAATGGCCGGATAATCCTTCACAGTGCATAAATAATCTTCTCCTCCATGATAACTGGAATCCCCCCACTACAGATTATGCTAATTCTCCTATCATGTGTTTGTTTATTTATTATTTATTGCATAAATAATCTTCTCCTCCATGATAACCGGAATCGCCCCAATACAGATTATGCTAGTTCTCCCATCATGTGTGTGTTTATTTATTATTTATTCCTTTAGTTTTTCATCCCCATTCAGGATTGTTAGCAATTGTACTCTAGTTTTTCTCATGTACAGCTTTGAAAAGAGTGCAAGTGCATGCATTTGTGCGTGAGAGAGAGAGGGAAAGGGAGATTGCGGTGAGAAATAATATCAAAATCCATTAGCTGAATTAATTGGAACTTCAAAGTAAACTAAGACAAAATTTCAACGTGGGTAGAAACCATAAGTTACAATATCTCTATCTATCTATATGTACAAGTATTAGGTGCAGACCACATGAAATACGAAGCAACTCAATGTTGAATTCTAGTTAGTCTACATGAAATATATACACAAACAATTAGAACCTGAGAATGATTGTGAGTTAACTCCCTAAGGGCCTTGGAGGTCTGTTATGAGTACTATTTGTGATTTTCTGATTCCTAAAATCTGCAATCAAGATTAAAAATCGTTCTCATTTTTCCTTTTACAAAAATTTGTGATCCGAATACCATAGCACTAAAGACATCTAAATAGGGTACTTTGGTTCTAACACTATTATAGAAAATGAAAAGCTAGGGTGCAGAACCACTGACAGAAGCTTTAGGAAAATATGTTCATAAAAAATTAAGGAGGTTGCCTGATTTACTCACCCACAGCTTCTGGACACTTCCAAAAATTTGCATTGCTTGTCTCCAAATGAAAGATAGACGTCTATACCACTTTTTTCCAAAATGAATAATTGCTGCTTTAAATGTCTCCTTGGCTGATAATGGGAAGCTATGGCGTGGCTCCTTATCAATTTTACTGATAGCATCATCTGCTGTGGGCTTGGAGTTTTGACTATTGACAGAGTTTTCTGGTGAATGTTCAACAAGTTCAGTATCAGTCTTCCAGAACTTCCATGACAATTTCCCCTTCCTAGCATTGTATCCAATCCAATTCAACCAAAACTTTGCAGTAAAAAATGTGAAACCATCTTCATCCACATTTGCTACTTCTAACTTACTGGTTTCAGTTGCCACAGTCGGAACATCCATAACATCAGAATCGGACTCATTCCGAGACCACAAGCCTGCACTGGTTATCTACATCAAAGGGCAAAAAATAAAGTCCTAGTCAATACAATTAATCAACTTAAGAAAGAAACTCAAATTACCTGTAAAATACAAACTAAACCCCAAAAACGAATCAACTGGACTCTTAAGATTTAATTTTAACAAAAAAAGAACATAAGTTTGAACAAATATTTATTAAGTTATCCCAATGGTAAATAGAGGATGCAGATGCTCCAGGAGGTCAATTAGTTTACAATAATATAGTATGTTATATTGCTTTACATATCAAATTAGATAGAAAAAAAACACTAACTAATAATTCAATAATAACTTATGCAACATCATCAAGTTATAAGTACTAATTAAACTACCGGAAAAAGTTTTGGCACTAAATTTGGCTACATTGCTCTAAATATAATGAAAGGAGATAATCTGGTAACTCCAGCAGGACAAAAGGAAGAAAGGGATAAACTCACTCCTAAGATAACTAGGCTAAGAGTTCAAAATATGTGGACAACATGTGATATCCCCACGACATATGAAGGTTTTATAAGATATTATCAAGCTTGCCTATATAAAGCCATGAGGACAAGTCGTGAATAAGCAACACAAACTTGATTTTCAAATGCTGATATCATATACCTTAATTTGTATAAGTTGGGCTTCTGCTGTCTCGATCCCAGAGAGTTCACTTGAGCAGCCAGGCTTTATTTGCAAAAAGAATCAAATATAAATCAGCGGGTGGACAAGATAACAGAAAACACATATAAATAATGAACACAAACAGAGAAAGAGATAGAGGGAGAGAGAGAGAGAGGAAAAGCAAATTAAAAAAATAGTGTAAGTAAAAAAAATAATAATAAAAAGCCAACCTTGAAACATTTTATCCAAAAGTAAAGAAATTATGTCTATTCAAAATGCATACCCACAAAGTAGTAGCTAGTCGCTATTATCACTTAAAAATAACAATTAACATTACCCACCAACCAAAACATCAGGTAATGACACCAGCTTATTCATGAAACAACTATAACACCTTACCAATTTTCATCAACCAAGAAAATGCTACTCACTATTATCACTTAAAAATCACATTTAACATTACCCAAGTAACGACACCAGCAGCCAAAACAGCACCAGCTTATTCATGAAACAACTATAACATCTTACCATAAATCTAATTTTACACTTGCATTTTCATCAACCAAGAAAATATTCAAATCCGCCAGCAAGAAAACATCATTTCATTCAAACCGTCCTCCTTCCTTAAAACTTAGGTCAACAGTAACAATCAGCAATACCCTAACTATAATTACTCCCAATTTTAATGTCAACATAATATATAACAATTCGCACGCATAAAAACTCACAAAACAATCAGAGTTCAAGCATAAACCCCAAACATCCAATACCCTAATTTAATTTTTTTTTTCCTCAAAATCACTCAATCCAGGGCTCTATAACTATAAACTAACCCTAATTTTCTAGACCAAAACAAATCGTATTTACCATTTCCAGTAGTCAAACCAAAGCTCAATCCGTACACTTGTTCACCAAAACCAAGTCAAAATATCACAATGAATTCAAATAATAATAACAAAAAGAAACAGAAAGAGAGAACAATCAAAAGAGATAAAAAAAAAAAAAAACCTGTTGAACATAATTGGCGTGCATGACAACGAGAATACAAAACAAAGTGATGGCAATAAGAAGATAGATGTACTCCAAAGCAGCTCGAACCCTCGGCGTCAGCATCTGCGAGAACCTCTCTTGCACGCGTATAAAAGTCTGCTCCGGATCCATTGATTTTTGTTCGTGGTTTTTTCGAATTTTGTAGGAGGGTGAGGTCTTGTCGTGTCACGCGTGCGTTTGAAGAAGTTGAATGAAGAAGATGGGTGGTGTTTGGAGACACGGATAACTGTGTAACCCGTTAGGGATTGGATATGGTTGCTTAAAGGTGAGGATACTCTAATTTGTAACGAGATTGACCGCCGCCAAAAACTACCTTTCTTTTCAATTATTTCTTGAGTCTTTAATTTATTATTTTTAATTGAGTTGGGCAGCTCGTGCGAGTCGTGAGTCGTGCCACACGCTTTGTAAACAAAAAAGTAGGGGTGGGCACATTAATATGTCGAAAAATAATAAAAAATAACTGATCGAAAATAATCGAAAAAATGAGGTTATTTTAGGTTATGGATCATGACTTGTGAAGGTTAGATTAGTGACTTTGATAATCGAACAAAAATTAGATTAGGTTAGGCTAAGTTATGCGTAGTAAAACTGAAAATAATCGAATTTATATAAACTTAAATTTTTTTTAAAAAAAAAATAGAGTTAATGGGTCATAAATTTAAAATTTAAACAGTTAAAATTATAGACTGTATGATATGAACTGTTCTATGTATATTTTTATTATGGATATTTTTATTAATTATTATGATGGACGACTGAATAGTTTAAATTTTTTATAGTTTAAATATATGATTATATGTTTTATTGTAGGTTGACAAATATAATATAGGTGTTATCGAAGTATATTTTAAAAGATTATTGAAATAAGGTTGTATGTTTTCTAATACAATGAGATGACAATAGGTTTTTATGTAATTTAGATATATATATATACCAAATGATAATATAACTCATAAGAGGCACAAGTTTGATATTGACATAAACTTAAGGGAATTTAGCAAAATTGTCCAAAAATAACTTAAAAATTGCAAAACTACCCACCCATCACTAACTTTTGCAACCTCTACCCAAACCCTTTTCACTAACTTTTGCAACCTCTACCCAAACCCTTTTTTTGGACAAAATTGCCCTTACGTTTTCATTGCCCACTCATCACTATCTTCTTCTTTACTTTCTTCACCCGGTTCTTCTCTTCTTCTCTTCACATTTTGTTATTTTTCCTCTCTTCTCTTCTCCATAAATCTCTTACCCAACCTAAGCCTTATTTACATTTGACTCTATTTCACTGTATTCTTCTTCATCTTCTTTACTTTCTTCTTCACCCGGTTCTTCTCTTCTTCTCTTCTCTTCTCTTCTTCACATTTTGTTATTTTTCCTCTCTTCTCTTCTCCATAAATCTCTTACCCAACCTAAGCCAATAAAATCTCAAGTTATCTCTTGTAAATAAAAGAAGATCCATCTCACAAAGTTCTCTCTTGAAAAATTTCAAGGTTAGTGTTAAACTTTTTTTTTTTTTAGTCAATGCACACTTTTATGGGTTTTCAATCAGTTGTAGGCATTTCACATTTGTTAATCCTCCATAAAAAAAATGAAGAACGAATTTTTATAATTTTTTTTTCATCATGCCGGCCCGATAGTTTTTAATCATGTCTTCATCATGTTTTTTCATCATGGTGGCCCGATGGTTTTTCATCATGCCTTCATCATGGTGGCCCGATGGTTTTTGGCCCGATGATTTTTGGCCCGATGGTTTTTGGTCCGATGGTTTTTAGCCTGATGATTTTTCATCATGCCTTCATCATGTTTTTTCATCGTTTTTGGCCCGATGGTTTTTCATCATGCCTTCATCATGTTTTTTCATCATGGCGGCCCGATGGTTTTTGGCCCGATGGTTTTTCATCATGCCTTCATTATATTTTTTCATCATAGAGGCCCGATGGTTTTGGCCCGATGGTTTTTGGCTCGATGGTTTTTAGCCCGATAGTTTTTCATCATGTCTTCATCTTAGTATAGACCGTTTCCCAAAAGGAAAATATGTTAAGCTAAAGCCAAGAGCTGATGGTCCATTCAAAGTACTTCAACGTATTGGAGAGAATGCATATAAGATTGAGCTACCAGATTCTTATGGTGTGTCACCAACTTTCAATGTGGCTGATTTATCACCTTATCATAGTGATGATAACATTTCAGATTTGAGGACAAATCTTTTTCAACCTGGGGAGATTGACACGGGAGTGTTTTATAGCTCAACCTCGGCCTAAAACACAAAAGAAGTTCGAATTCTCACTATGGTTTCTCAAGCAACAGAATCTGTTCGCGGTGGCAAAAATCAATTCGCGAGGGCCATAACTTTTGATTGACATGAAATCTTCGTTCGCTCCTTTATGTATTGAAAAGATAAAAACCTTAACTTCATTTTCATATTTTGAAGCAAGTCATTTGGAGCATCCAAGAGAGAGTTATGACCGAATTCGTTCTAGTGGTCTGCTGGTAGTGCATTTCGGGAAATGAAGAGTTTTTCTTTGTTTTTAAGTTTCTAGTCAACTTTTGCTTTTATTGCTTCTTGTTATCAGATAAAAGATTTTATGTCTTATGTTTCTCATGCTTGGAGGGTTGTTCCAAGTCATGTTTTCCTATTTAAACTCTCATGTAAATCATTTGAACAACAATTGATGAATATTAATGAAAATTAGAACTCTTTGAGTTTTATTCTCCTAACTCTGTATCTCTTGGGTGGATTCCTTTGAGTAGTGAGTTTTATCCTTGGTTCTGTATCCTTGGCTGGTTGAGAGGGTAGTGTTTCTATATCCCTTTAGATTAGTCTTGGTGGTGAGCCGTTTGCTAGCTTACTAAAGGTGGTGATATCTGTATCCCTTGGCAAACTAGTTAATCTATCATTATTTGTTCTTATATGAGTGAGGCTGGTTCGTGCACTTAAATTACTTGTGAGTGTGTTTGACATCCTTAAATATTGTCTAGGGCTGTCCGGCACCAATGACACTCCCACAACAAAATGTGATGACAAAATTGACCCGTGAAGCAAATTTCATTAACATCTAAAAAATGCCCAAAGCACATTCCTCTTAGTTTTTGTTGTTGTCGTTCCGTCAGCTTACTCTTAATCAATTCGATACTTTCCCATTTACAATATGTCGTCATTTTGGCATGGAAATTTTTTTTTCAACCTGGGGATTTTTATTGAATCAATCAACTTGTTACTTGCCATTGATTATTAGCCTGCAATAAAAAAAAGATTTCGAATTCATCAATAAACTAAAAAATATAACGCTTAGAAATAAAGATTACAATAATGAGATTAACCAAGTAACATAAACAATGCAATCCTAATCTACATACCAATATCTGTAAATACATAACAGAAATATTAATAATTATAAAACGAAGATACAAGGAAAAAGGGTCGAATTGAAGACAGTATTTCAATTTTATTTCATCGGGTCGTAGTGGCCCGATGATTTCATTTCATCTGGTTTTGTTTCATGGTGATGGTTGCAGGCTGACCGATGGTTTAATTTGTCTCAGTGGCTCCGATGAAACTAAAGCATCGGCTAGCCGAGACCCGATAAGTTTTTCATTGGGCCGCCGTCGGCCGATGATTTAGTTTCGTCGGGTCTCAGTGGCTCGATGAAACAAAACCATCGGCCAACCGTGCCCCGATGCCCAAAACACAAATTTCTAAAAAAAAAATCAGAAGAAAAATCATTGAAGAAATTTTTTTTCTTACTTTCAATCAATCTGGAATGTTACCACAGAAGAAGAAGACGATTTCGTTGCTGTGACCCGATGAAAAACTCATCGGGTCTCAGCTAGCTGATGGTTTAGTTTCATCGGGCCACTGAGATACAGTAGCCCGATGAAATAAAACCATCGGCCAGCCATGGCCCGATGCCCAAAACACAAATTTCTAAATAAAAAATCAGAAGAAAAATCATTGAAGAAATTTTTTTCCTTACTTTCAATCGCTCTGGAATGTTACCACGGAAGAAGACGATTTCGTTGCTGTGACTCGATGAAAAAATCATCGGTCTCAGCTGGCCGATGGTTTTATTTCATCGGGCCACTGAGACATAGTAACCCGATGAAACAAAACCATCGGCCAGACGTGGCCCGATGCCCAAAACAATAATTTCTAAACAAAAAATCAGAAGAAGAAATTTTTTCCTTACTTTAAATCGCTTTGGAATGTTGCGGCGGAAGAAGAAAACGATTTTGTTGCTGTGGC
Organism: Xanthoceras sorbifolium; assembly: GCA_003430845.1. NCBI lineage: Eukaryota > Viridiplantae > Streptophyta > Magnoliopsida > Sapindales > Sapindaceae > Xanthoceras > Xanthoceras sorbifolium. The sequence continues at coordinate 13,304,612 of CM010615.1, forward strand.
CGAAGAAGAACTGCGATTACGGCGGAAGCTACTCCGGTAGCAAATAAAGACGCGTCGAACTGAACAGAAGAACAGAAGACAAACGAAGAAGACGAACATATCCGACGATGAATAGAAGTCGAAATGAAGAACAATAAAATCAATTTGGTCAATGGTAAAGTGATAAACGTGAATAGAGTGGGTCAAATGTAAAACTAAGGGCAATTTTGTCCAACAAAATTTTTTGGGTAGAGGTTGCAAAAGTTAGTGGAGGCTGGGTAGTTTTGCAATTTTTGAGTTATTTTTGGGCAATTTTGCTAAATTCCCTAAACTTAATGCATGTGGACATAATATTTTAAAATATACAAATAATTAGATAAAATATAAAAAAAATTAATTTTTGGTCTAAAAGGCCTAATTAAGCCCATATGCACAATTTAGGCCCAATAAAGCCCAAATCGAAATAACCGAATTTAATCGAATTGAATTTAACCGATTATTTAAGGTTAGGTTATTTTAGATTATTCACATAAAATCCACTAGGTTAGGTTAGCCCAATTGATAATTGAACAAAAATTAGGTTAGGTTAGGTTATGGGTATAACCGAACATAATCGAATAGCGCCCACCCCTACAAATAATATTGTGCAGTACAATATAATTTGGACCTCAACCAATTTTATTGTCGCAAGTAAATGTCACTACATTAACAAACATGTAGGTGTATGGATAGCAGCGGTTATTTGAGGGATTGAGTTAATAAAATATAATATTTAGAGAGTTTAAAGTAAAATAAATTAAATTACACAAGCTCCCTTATTTTGGTGGTTGGAGGCCTCAAAATCCTCAAAGCCACCAAGGTTCAAATTATTGCGTAGACATGTAAATATATATTTCCACCATTGTCCATAAAAACGCAATTGTGTGGGTAAACCTCTCCCCCATATTGGGAGTAGTTGTCCGCACCGTTGTTCCCGATACTTCTCGTCTCCCGTTGATGGGAGTAGTTGTCCGGGCTGTGCTTATATAATTTAATCTCGATTGGTCTCGGTAGTCCTCTAATCCGCAAAGGTGTCAAATTTTAAAAATAAAATAAATTTAAATAATATATATATATATATATATATATATATATATTGATGGGTCCGACCCCGCTGGCCCCTCCCTAAAGATGTATAAAAGTAAGAGTGGGTACTATTTGGTTATACCTATAACCTAACCTAATCAAATTTTTGTTCGGTTATTAATTGGGTTAACCAAACCTAGTGAGTTTTATATGAATAACCTAAAATAACTAACCCTTAAAAAGTCGGTTAAATTCGGTTCGATTAAGTTCGGTTATTTCGGTCTGGGCTTTATTGGGCCTAAATTGTACATATGTGCTTAATTAGGCCTTTTGGGCTAAAAATCAATTTTTTTGTATATTTTATCCAATTGTTTGTATATTTTTAAAATATTAGGTCCATATGCATTAAGTTTAGGTCAATATCAAACTTGAGCCTCTTATGAGTTATATTATAATTTGATATATCTTTTTTTTTTTCCATAAAAACCTATTGTCATCTCATTATATTGGAAAACATAAAATCTTCTTTCAATAATCTTTCAATAAATTTCGATAACACCTGTACTATACTTGTCAACAACCTACAATAAAAGATATAATCAGAGATTTAAACTATAAAAAATTTAAATTGTCCAGTCGTCCACCATAATAATTAATAAAAACGTTCATAACAAAACCGTCCATAAAACAGTACATGTCATACAGTCCATAATTAAATCGTACCATAATAAAAACAATGCGAATTACATAAAAAAAAAAGACAAATATAAAAGTGCAAAAAATTAAAACATTTTCATTGCGCGTGAAAGTGTTTAATTATTTTTTTAATTTATATAAGTTCAGTTATTTACGGTTTTACCACTCATAACCTAACCATAACCAATTTTTATTCGGTTATCAAAGTGACTAACCAAACCTCCACGAGTCACGATCCATAACAAAAAATAACCTCATTTTTTTGGTTATTTTTAGTCTGGTTAATGTGCCCACCCCTATATAAAAGGTACCAATATTACCGTCCAAAGATTTTATTTTATAGGTCCTGTTATTATTATCATAAATATGATTTACACATCTATTTTATAAATACATTAATATTTAAATTTTAAAAATTAAATCATTACTATAAATCCCTAATCTAATGTCAATAGTCTTTCTATTAAATTCAATTTCACACAATTTATTGCAGTGGAAATTGTAGAAAATAGCAAAAGTTGGTTTACAAAATTCATAAATGGCTATACATTAAAACAGATTGTTTATAACAAAAGATAATTTTACATTTTCACCTAGTAGCGATTAATGGTTAGATCATTACTGTTGCAGCAAGCATTGATTACTTTATGGGATATAATTACTCTCTCTCTGTAGTTTGAGGTATTCTCCATTTTTCATCCTTTAGTTTTATTTTTTTCTTTTTTACCCCTTATCTTAAAATTTGTTAATTTTTTTAGTGAAAAGACTATTTTACCGTCAAATTTTTAATAAATATATAAAAATAGCTTAATAAAAAGATGGATTAATAAATTTAATAAAAATTATTAAAAATTAAAAACATATAATAAATATTAAATAAAATTTAAAATAATTTTTTTTAAAAAATATTTCTAGATATGGTGGAGATCCAATTGTCCATTTTTTGAAGATGGACAGTGAAAATTGGTCTCTATCAATTCTCCAATAAAAGTTTTTTAAAAAATATGAACAAACAAAATAAAAAATATATATCTCACACTATACCACAAACAATAAAAAAAAAAAAGAGAGAGAGAAAAAATATAGTGAGGAAGTGAGAGAGAGAGAGAAAAAAAAAAGAAGAAGAAGAAGATGAAGAGAGAGAGGAGAGAGGAGGGAAATTTATTTTATTTTTTTATTTTTATCTTAAATGAAATTTTATTTAATTTAAAAATATCTTAGGTATTTATTATGTTACAATTACCTTTATACCCTTCAACATTTAATAGTCAAACTTAAAAGTCAAGCAAAAATTTAACAAGAGAGGGGAATTTTAGATATTTTTATAAACTAAAGGAGGTAAAAGAGAGAAAAATAAAACTAGAGGGTGAAAAATGAAGAATACCCCAAACTACGGGAAAAAAATGATTATATCCCTTATTTTATTGCACTTTGACTCGTTCTTGACGAACTATGTCAGCCAACAAACAATGAGGTTCATATATGTCTTGTCCGTAAACCTTTTCTCGCTTGCCTCAATAAGTGAGGTCATGGCTGCAAACAACTCAGGAATTGTGGATGGAACATTATACTGCACAAACGAGGCAGCAGCCCGCGCGCTGGTGCGCGTAGGGCTGTTCTTCGGCCCTTTTTTTTTTTTTTTCTTCTTTGCATCATCCGCATCTACGACTCCTAGTACAGCATATCAATTACAAAAACAATAAAAAAAATACAGTAGAAATAATAAAAAAAAAACACTTTGCCATAAACAATTGACCCAAAAACAAAAACAATATATAACCCATTCACTATATAATTAACGATCAAACACGCTTTTATAATCATACAATCAAATCATATAATCAATAAAATAAATCATACAATCTAGATTTGTGCCTATACAATAATATACCATAAATCAAGAATCAAAAATAAAAAATAAAAAATAAAAAATAAGAAAGATGTAGTTTTTTCTTTTTCTTTTTCGAATACACAAAAACTTTGAACCAATGTCTCTGATATCAATTGAAGGGAAAATAGAAAACGTTTGATTATCTTATAACATGCGGAATGGAGTTTCAAAAATTTTCTTTTATTGAAAAACCTTTTTTCAATCAGGAACAAGTTCCTGTGTGTACGCAGAAAAAGAAACTGAGTAACCGCATACCTTTTTCTTTATTTTGTTGTTCTGATTTTTCGATTTACCACCATATTTTTCGAGCTATAACCCTGCGGTCTGACAACGCGTGTATGGTCATGTCATGGCTAGAGATGGAGGTCACGTGAAAGAACGAATGAAGAATTTCTTCTCCTTAGAGCCGGCCGAATCTTGCAAAATAGGGGAGAGTCAGAATTTTTTTTTTCCTCTTTTTCTCTCTTGCTCTGGTCGAACTCTCTGTGTCTTTTTCACTTGTGCATTAGGTCAATTTGTTTAGCATAATAACTCTTATATACTAGGTATTTAGGATTTAAGTTTGACCAGGTCAAATAGGATTCTAAATCCTATTTATTTTGGTCTTCCTAAATACTTGAACCTGTGACCTTTGAGATTATTAAAATAATCTTACTATTTTAATTCTTTTGTCCATATCACAGTTTGATTTCGTAACTTCCTATTTAATAAATAGAATTAATAATTAATAACTTTTATTATTTTATTAAATATTTAATTAATTAAATAATCACATTATTTAATTATTCTCTTTTAATTAAATCTTATTACTTTCGTAATACTATTAATTGGACCATCCAATTAATCTACCGTGACCCTCGTTACCAACAACCATAAAGGTTAGTAAGGGGATCTAATGGACCTACAGTTTTGAGCTCCAATAATATTTAATAATATTAATTAAACTGTTTAATTAATATTTTACGAATATTAAACTCGGGGTTATTCCACTAAAAACTCGAGGCTGCACTCTCAAAACTATAGACGTTTTTATACAATCTGAAGTTTCAACTGTCCATTGATATACCTATTTATATATAATGTGATCCTCCATAAGTAGTTCATAACTAAAGCTGTGTCATAAAGTCCATTATACCCCTCTAGAAATATCTTTTCCTTTAAGTACTGTTGATTCTTTAATGAATAATTAAATCATGTCTTCCTCACGGAAGCAGGAGAGATCTCATAATTGTCCAAGCTCTGAATCAACCCTTAAGGGAACTACTCATCTACTTCAATCAAGAATGAGTGGATTCTACTATTGTATTCAAACCTTCCCAGCCACAAGCCAAACCGCAACTTCAATATACAGAGGTATTGGTCGAGATTCACATTAACATCACTCATGGTAAATCAAAAGCCACGATCCAACCTGAAGGAGTCAATAAGACACTCAGGACTAAGATAATCTATAAATAGCCATCGTTTGTCGATATATATGAATCTCATCTACTAACGGATCTTGATGAGATATTTATATAAATCGTGGCCTCAGTCCTATATGATCTCATCATATAAGGTGCCTCTATTCTCATGTCAACTACATGAGCGGTCTAGGATAAGACCACCATACTTTACAGAATGGACTGCAGCAGTAGATTAATCACAAACAAAGTACTCAACTTTGTTTGCTTTCTACGGACTCTTTAGATTGCATATCTCAAAATGAATCCTTTTGTATATGACTTTCACATATTCGAGATCACATCTTGCAATCTAGGATGTTTTTGCACAATATGAATGTATTACTTAATATAAAACACTTTTAAACTAAAATGATATACTGAATAATTCTTATTAAGTTTTTAACCTTTTACAAATACAATCTTTAGGGCATAGATCCCAACAGCTTGAAGATGTCCAAAATGTTGAAGAGGCTGAGAAAATATACCTGAATTATGTGGATGTTGAACCTTTGAAGGATCTTCAAGGCTGGTTAGTTGGGGGATCCTCATCTCCTAGAGCAGCTTGGTCGCCGACGAAAGCTGTGGGATCTGCGGACTCAGAGGTCGGGACATCCTCCTGCTCAACGGTTTCACCTCTAGAAGGCTCATCAACAGCTTCGTCTGTGAATTGTTGTACGGCTTGTTCTGCCTCAACTCTTTTGGCCTCAGCCGCAGCGCGCTGGGCCTGGAAACTTTCAATCCACTCTGTCATAACTGGACCAAGGAAGTTGAAGTCGAGATCGGGGTACTGGAGCCATACGTTGTAAAGGATGTCGCCATAGGCTTCATCCTATATTTTCTCTACGCGCTCCTCGAATCCTTTGTCCTTCTGGACGAGCTCCTCATCCTTCTTGGCAAGTTCGCCTTCCTGCTGCTCGATCAGCTTGTGGGCATGGTTAAGGTCATCCCTGTTGGCTCCATTCGTTGATTAAAAATGGTCCTCCATCTTTACTTATTTTTGTTCCGTTCTCGGGTAATTATATGTTATTTTTAATGTTTTCCTTGAGTGTGCAGGTAAAGAGGGTTGATCTGGGAGTTCAAAGAAGAAATTAGGGCAAAACTGCATCATTTTGGCCCCTGCTACTTTTGGCGCGACTTGTATGTCGCGTAACAAGTTGCGGTGAATATAATTGCAAAATCCTGGCAGAACGTTCTATGACTTGGGCTGCGACTTGTACCGCGGACCATATGTCGCAGCAGTGCAATATCCTGATTCTAGTAGTAACATCCCGCAACTTGGGGCCTGCGAACTTGCAACGCGACCCACAAGTTGCGGTGGAGCTTCAGGCGCCCTAAGTTAGTTCGTTATAAAAAGAAAAAGATGAGGAAAAGAAAGGAGATTCGGCTGGGAGATAAATGGGAAACCAGAGCTTGACTAAGAGGAGAACAAGAGAGAAAAGGAGAGGCCAAGGGGGAGAAGAAGTTCAACTTGGAGACAAGAGGGTTTGGATTCAATCCTTTAGTCATCTTCTCAACACCAAGTTTGGATTTGAGAAAAAATGAAAGCTAGAAAAAGTCACAATTGGAAGAGGACGAGAGTTCATACGTTCCAGGAGTTCTTCTATCCCTTTCCTTCTATGATTTTCATTCTTGTATATCTCTTTTATCATTGTTAAACATGTTTAGTTGTAATTTCTTGATTATGACTTAAACTTGAATGAATTGATAGTTTAATTTATTGTGATTGATTGTTATTTGTTGAGTAATATTATTGATCTTAATGCTTATAAATGTAATGGTCTGCATTTAGTTGATTTTATGGTTGTGTGCTATGAACCGAGAGGTGACACCGACAACGTGTTCGATGTAATGTCCACCATAAGTAGAATTATATAGAGATATTTTAATTTACTTGTGTGATCATATAAGGTGTTTATTGTGATTAATGCATTTTCATGCACTTGGATATCTATCGAGATATACGATGTTAGTATATGTGATAATAGGTTCGATTTATCTCGAGAGAGAATTTTGGATAAATTAGATAAATACGATCATCAACATTGATAATTAAATCGCAATAATATGCTTTCATGAAATTTAATTGGATGGATTAGCTGAATTTAAATACCCTAACTAATCTCTTATATTGGTCCGTGTTATCCCACTTTTGCAAGTTTTTGTGTTTATGTTATTTACATCTTTAATTCTCTTCTTATAAATGTTCCGGTTTTCCAAATATATATATGCTTAGTTAATTTTAGTACTTAATACATAAATATTCCCGTGGAGACGATAATTTACTCATTATGTATTACTTATGCCGACCCCGTATACTTGCGGGTACAAAAAGGCGTAATAGTCCCCAACTTTTTCGACCTAGTCCTTCAGCTCATGGATTTTCCACTTAATCTTGGCCTTGCACACCTACAGGTCCTTCTTCAGCTCATTCATACTAGCTTGGCACCTGTTGGCCTCTTCAGTCAGCATATTCTCAAGCTCTACTTTGCTGGCAAGCTCGTGCTTTCAAGCCTGGGCTTTCTTCTTTGTGGCCTTAAGCTCCTCGCAATGCCTCTCGAGTTTCTTGGCCTTCCACGCATGCTTCTCAACCTCACGCTCGTAGTCGAGCAGATCCTTGTGCACGAGAAAGGTGGACTGCAAGGTTAAAAAGGAGAAGTAAAAGGGCAGAAACTGAAAAATGTAAACATGCTAATGCGAACTGAAGCTTACCATGAGGGAGTGACAGAGCAAGAATTGGTGGAGAGCTACCCCTTGAGTTTCTTCTATGCAGTGACCCGTAGGCCTAGTCAGGAAGTCCTCAGCTACAGCTTGAACCCTCCTAGCAAAATCAGTCACAATGAAACCAAGGACTGGGGCTTTATCTGGGGTGGTGACCGCGGGATCATCGAGGTAGATCACCTTGTTATGTCGGATTTCCCCTTCGGTGGGCAGCTCCCCTTCAGCAAGTTATTCCTCTCCAGCAGACTGCTTCCCTCCAGTGACCTGTCCCCCTCTAGCGAGCTGATCTCGATACCAAGCTCATTCCCCTTGTCTTTCCTTTTCTCTCTACCAGAAGTGTCAGTTATAGGAAGAGCTGCGAGAAGTGGAGGAGGGGATGGAGGAGGCCCCACCAGAACTGGAGGCTGGTTGCTCTGGTTAGAGCTCCATATGACTTTTGATTTCTTTGCCAAAGGCAGGGAGATGACAGAAGAGAAGACATTAGCTCTCCTCTTGTTTGTAGGGTGCTTCCACAAATTCAGAATTCCCATATCTTCTTTCTGCTGCTGTTGAGGTGGCTGTTGTTGTTGTTGCTGTTGCTTTTGCTTATTGCTCTGTTGTTGCTGCTGCTATTGTTGTTGATAGCGATCTTGTTGCTTGCGTGTTAGTCGCTGAGTACCCTGCTCGTCAAATTCAGTCCGCTTGTCCTCAGAGCCCAGAGTGTATGGCTCTGCCGTCTCCTAATTATCCTGATCGACCTCGACCAGTTGAACTTCTCTCGAATAAGATGCGAGCTCGAAGTTTATAAGGAGTTTCTCGGTTATCATTTTCTACTTCGCGAGCTCCTTAATATCTTCTGGGAGCAGACCTTGAGGGGCATCAAGAACGACACTCTCCTCGTTAAAGATCTTGAGGTTCTTGCCTGTATCATCTGCAAATGAAAAAGAAGAGTTAAAGGTAAACGAGCAGATAAGTATGCATGTGGACATAAAGACTCTATCAACGTCCTACGAGCTACACTTATGAGGTTCCAGCACGAAGCTCTTATTTCTAATCTGCTTAATCTCAGGACCCTTAACAAAGAAATAAGAAATCTTGTAGGATACCACATTTGACTTAGTGTCAGAGAGCAGCTCCTTATAATTATTAGCTCGCACTAGGAGGTAGTAGATCACACGCCCCTCCGATGCGTTCTTGGGCATTGGGTTCTTTTTCAAAGTGAAGCAGAACATGATGATGTTGTCACTTGGTGGAGGAACCCCATGCCTTCGAAACATAAGATATAGAGAAATGAGTTGAGAGTAAGAGTTGGCGGAGAGTTGTATTAGAGCGAGCTTCAGAAAGTTCAGAATATCTATGAGAAAGTTGGGAAATGGAAATCTCAACCCCGCCTGCAAGTGTTGCTGGCTTGTTGCCACGTAGCCTGGAGGAGGGTAAGCAGCTATATCCGACGAAGCTGGGACAAGCAGCTTATGTCCCCTAGGGGTATTGAAAGCCTTTACGAAGCACATCAGGTCCACCTTATTGATTTTGAAGGGAGTTGATACGAAAGCCTTACTCATTGGCTGTGGTCTTCTGCGAAGCTCACCTCGTGGAATGTTAACCCCTACCTCCATATTGTCTACGTTTTCTATGCACTTCTATTGGTCATCAGCAACTTGCGCTACTGTGACCATCCCCATAACATTTCTCTTAGGCTGCCTGGTGTCTACTGGCCAGAGGTCAAAGCATTCGCAACTCGCAACTGCTCATAATTCCTAATGACCTCATTGGAATAATATGAGCATCTCTCTTCGAGCTTGAATAGTCATCCGCGCCGACCTTGTGATCACGACGTTTCTGATGGCATGAGCTAAACATCTACAACAAAATAGACCTATAGGTTAGCAGTGCAAAGTTAGTGAGAATAACCCTAATGTTTATAGCGACCTAAAACTTGAATCAGAAACGTCGTCAAGTTGTGGGCGTTTTGGGCTTAAGGAGAAGGAGAGAAGTCAAGACTTAAAAGTACGCCGGAATCCCAATTCTCTTAGGCTCAAATTCGGAATCCCAATTCTCTTAGCCAAGAAGTTGAAGAAAAGACAGACTAGAATGCGATTAAAAGAAAAAGAGAAAAAGAAGAAGTTTTGCAGAAGACTCACTATAATGATCAAAGTGCAGAGTTTGAAACGAGAAAAGTTGTTGATTGGTCATCGGAGAATGCCTTTTATTGGAAATGGAGTATGTGAATGCTTCTGGTAACCTGAAGTTCCAGAGAAAAAAGAATTTTGCAAAGTGCTGTGTTTTCAAATTCTGAATCGTGAGGGAAATAATGTGAAATGCCCTTACTTATACCTTGAACCCATGGCCGTTAGATCGAAGTAATAATGAGCTGGTGGAGACCAACGATTAGGCTGCGCTCTTGAGATTCACGGGGTACCCAAAGGGCTATGGCTGATGGAATATGTGCATTAAATGCATTTAAAGAAGATGTGACAGTTGACATAATGACGTCCACTAACCAGAATGGAAATCACCATAGTGACCTAGTGCAGTGACCTAGCACAATGACCTGGCACAACGACCTAGCAGAGACCCATGGCCTACCAAGATCGAAATAGAAGTCCAGATTAAGCTAGTAGGTAGCTAATCCATAAAAGCTCATCACAGCTTCCACCACGATGTTATCGAGCTAGAAGCTGGGGGCTAATGTTATGCGCACAATTTTATTAAGCCCAATGGGCCTAGAAAAGTCAACAAAGCCTAACGGGCCTAGAGAAGTCAACGAAACCTAACGAGCTGGGAAAACTGATGAAATCCATGTAGCAGACAAGTCCCAACTATGAGAGGTGAAGAAAGGATTACACACTTGAAGTCTAAAGTGAGCTACAACACTTCAGTGAGTAAAGAAGACCTTGTCACATCTCCTCTCATTATCAGTTCAGCTCCATCTCACAAATACCCAGCTCGAAGCTTATTTTCCAAATAAGGGACAATCCCATGATTTAAGAGATTTGATCATATCAGTTGACTGAGTTTAAATTCGTATTTACTCCCTGATTTTCAGTGATTGTATACTAATTGAATTGTAATACTTAGAGATATTATTTGATTCCTGATTTTTTGTAATTTCGTTAAATATAAACTAGTAATGTCACCATCCCTTAACACTATAAAAGGGAAGGAGTATTACTGGTATAAGAGTTACAAATTTGGAAAGGAAACACTTAGTGAGAGCTATTAAGCAATATCGTAACAGTGGATGTAGGCTTTGATTTTCAGCCGAATCACTTTAAAAATTATTTGTTTTTTATCTCATTTTGTTAATTACTGTTTATTACGTTGATCAAATTTGCACGTCAACATTCTCATTCTCATTCTCCTTTTTTTTTTCTTTCCTCATTCTCTGTCTTCTTCTTCTTCTTCATGTCAATATTCTCATTCTCCTGTTTTTTCTTTCCTCTTTCTGTGTCTTCTCTTTCTCTGTCTAAGCAATATCATAATAGTGGATGTAGCCTTTGATTTTCAGCCGAATCACTTTAAAAATTATTTATTTATTATCTTATTTTTATTGCTTATTCATTATAATTAATGTTTATTGCGTTGACCAAATTTGCACGTCAACATTCTCATTCTCCTTTTTTTTTTCTTTCCTCATTCTTTGTCTTCTTCTTCTTCTTCTTCTTCACGTCAACATTCTCATTCTCCTGTTTTTTCTCTCCTCTTCCTCCTCCTAGACGTATTTACCCCATGAAAACTTCTTCTTCTCCTCCTCCTAAATGTATTTACCCCATGTAAACTTCTTCTTCTCCTCCTCCTCCTCCTCCTCTTTATCTCCTCCTCCTTCTTCTAGACGTATTTACCTCATGGAAACTTCTTCTTCTTTGCTATCATTATCAGCCTGTTAATATGCTCTAGTAAGTCGCAACCAATGTAACATCATGCTATAGACGTATTTACCCCATGGAAACTTCTTCTTCTTCTTCTTCTTCTCTATCACTTTCAGCCTGTTAATATGCTCTAGTACGCCGCAACCAATGTAACGTCATGCTATAGACGTATTTACCCTATGACTTCTTCTTCTTCTTCTCTGTCACTATTAGCTTGGTAATATGCTCTAGTACGCCACAACCAATGTAACGTCATGCCATAGATGTATTTACCCCATGGAAACTCTTCAAAGGCTGCCACATCATCCACCAAAATAAACATCCAATGAGGAAAAGGTTTCTTATAATCCTTGCTGGTGAAAAACAGTCATACAATTAGCACATAGGCCATCTTCAATGTGTCTTTACTTTTTGCAAGTAATAGTCGTTGCAGTATACCAGTTAACTCATCTAGAGATGAGCAAACCCTATCAAAATGTCAAGTTAAGATACTGTAACCTCCAGATTCCAAACATCCATCTGGCAGCCGATCGAATGTCAACCCTATGTGGAGGCATAATTCCTCCTTGCAAAAATGTGCATGGTGTATTCCAATTCGAACCAAATCTCATTGTCTCGCGGCTCACCTTTAGGAACTATCTTGCTTTTCAAGATGCAATGGAGAAAGTTCCCAAAAATCTTCACCGGTCGGCTCAACAACAAGGTCCGAAAAAGGCCATTCTTAAACTGTTCTAACACACCACAATTTGTAAGAACCTCCTCAATCACATCAAAAACATGATGCTAGCTATGTCTGTTTATCCTTGCATGTACAAACATTTCATGGTATGGGAACCACTACAGTTTTTTATTTGGATTCAAAGGTATTTGAAAAGAAGACCAAACAAACACACATAACTTTCAAGAATATAGATCACGAAAAATGTAAATAGATCACGAAATACCTAAATAGACCACTGAATGAATATGTAGACCACATAATGTAAAAATAGACCAGAAAATGAATATATAGACCACAAAATGCATAAATAGACCTGAAAATGAATATGTACATCATGAAAATGCATATTAATCACAAAATAACTATACTCCTGTTTGGCAGGGATTTTACTTTGGGTTTTTGACTACTTGAAAGCTTTTCCTATGAAAACTATATATATTTTTTTTGTCTAGAAGAGCTTTTAAAGCTTAAAAAGTTCTTCTCTTGAAAAATTCAAATTGTCCCAAAATAACTTTTGAACCTAAAAAACCAAAAGCAGACTTCCTAAAAGTCCAGCCAAACAAGTTCTATGCAACATAAGGACATATAGATCACATAAAAAAGAAATATAAATCACAAAAAGTAAAAATTGATCACGAATATAATATGGGTATTTATCTATGAATATTATCTATATCCATACTCGTATGTATACTTGCAATATCATAAATGATAAAAAATAAAAATAATCAATTATTTTTATTTGTATTTGGTTTACAAGTTTGCTTTTATCGTGAAATATATGCATGAACGTGAAACTAAACACACATGCATGAACGTGAAACTAAACACACACACACACACTCTCTCTCTCTCTCTCTCATAAAAAAAAAGTATATTTTAATTCTATAGCCTTACCCTTATAAATTTTCATATTCATACTGGCCCACATACTAGTGTAGTAATATCCATACTTATCCATTGGGAACAAGCATCTGTATATATCTGCATCAATTTATATAATAATAAATCAATGAAATATTCGTAGGAGGTGTTCTCCTTCAGTCCTTTTCCATTTTTTAATTTTTTTTATCTTGTATAAATAATAATATTTTTATTATTTTACCTTATTTATTTTATTTTTGAAATATTTTGAAAATTTTATTTTAAATTTTATTAATTATTTTTATTTTCACCTCATTTTTGAAATTGTACTGTTATAAGATTAATTATAAATTTGTCTGGACCTACCGAGATCAATCATTAAATGTGCGGTCCAAATAGCTACTCTTATAACTAGAGACATTTACTTTCACAATAATAGGAGAAAACTACTTACACAACTAGTAAATATGCGTGATAAAGAGAAGACATCTAATTATTCTTATTTTCACCTTTTTAACATTATTTTAATTTTTTTTTAATAATTTAAATATTTATATATCCCTTAATTGTTGGGTTGTGATTTTAGGGATTAATATGGAAGTCTTTAAACATTTAAGTATCACTTCAATCATTTTTGTAAAACATAAGGACAGTTTTAGAATTTTCTTCCCTTCTAAAATTGTCGAGCTTTTGGAATCTATAATTGTAAAGAGTATCAAGTCCTTAGAGTGCTTTTGGGATTGATGTTGCTTATAAAATAATAATTTATTTCATAAGTTTTGAGTAAAAAGGCGCTTGATAAACTATCCAAAATCAGTTTATTTCATAATCAACTTTTCCACTAATCAATTTTAGAGAAGTTGGTTAGGAGTTATTTTAAAAACTAATTATTGGAGAAACTAACTCCTTATCTATCATTTATCTTTGCAATATCCATAATAACCTTACTATTTTAATAATGACAACAATGTCCTCACATTTCAAAACCTAAATTTTTTTAAAAAAAATTAAGAACTGCACAAGGCTCGCTAGTGACTTCCAATGGTGGTGGCTACCACCAATATTTGAGCTTAGAAGAGAGCCAGCATTCTCCGGTGATGTAGGCTGGTTTCCCCTCTAGCAATAGAGGATGCAAAGCCTCTTCCATTTATGCCGATAGAAGAGGAAAGCCTCCACCAACGTTGGAGGAGGACTGATCCTTATCTAGCAACACTGAATCTGACATTGGCATTGCCAGAGGAGGATAATCCTCCTGTCGGAGTTGGATAGTCCTCCTGTCGAGGTTGAAGGAGGCAATGGATGCCTCCTCCAACACCAGAGGTGGATTTGTCCACCTTTGTCGGCAACAACATTAGGCGACGCCAATGTCGCTGTAGCCAAAAGTAGACCGGTTGGTCAAATTTTTTTAATATTTATATATTTATTTTATTTTATTTGATAATATTCAAATTTATTTTGTATTTGTTATATTTTATATTTATCCATTTAATTTTAATAGATAATAATATCATTTTTTGTGCGGAAAAAACTAACATATAATTATTATATTATTTAATTATTTTTTGTATATAATACATTTTCCTTTTTTCTAAAAGTAAAGCAAGTTTAAAATTAAGTTTACGAATCACCTACCTACTTATTTTTAAAGCTGATTATTCGTCAAGTAAAATTATAAGTAATTATTTAAATAAATCTCAAACTTACCTTTAGTTGTGACAAAATATTTTATAATGGATGTTGATTGTTTTTTAGATTTGTGATTTAAAATACAGTTCTAAAATCTTTGTCATCATGTTAACATTTAGTTTGTGTATCCTAACTCATACATCGTATCTCATATCTCGTACCTCAATTTGTGATGTGACATTTTAATTCAACTGATATGTTGTTATATATTAAATATGGCAAATTGTAATGAAATACTCTGATATATGGACAAATTGCAACCCAACAACACTTTTGTCTAAATTTTAACAAAGTGCCCTTCATTAATTGGTTGATCATCAAATTTAATGGTTGACTAATAGTCAGAAGAGTAATAAGGCCATTTCCCCTTAATTACTTCAAAAATTAAAAACTTAAAAAAATTATAATGGATATCCATGGTCCATTAATCTTGATAGATGGTGGAAATTGTCAACCAAAGGCACAAGTTGGCAGTTGGTGAACCTTTACAGCATCAACATCAGACTACAACTTCTACAACCTCTTCAGCTATGCAATATAATGTGAACAAGGGTCAATGCACTTTGTTAGCTACTGAAGTAAGATGTTCTCAGCCACTTGATCTTCATGATGGATATCACTCTAACACAATGTTAGATAGAAGATAATCACCTTTGATTGTAACTGTTTAGCTTAACTGGCAACCTAGGTGGATATTCTAGTGGCTGGCCTGAATTCTAGGAAAGGTTGTTAGAGGTTGTTATATTTCAGTTATTGAATGTATGATGATATATATATATATATATATCTTGTCATTGTAACTGTGAATAATTAATGAAGCTAGCTCAATACAATCTCCATTGATGGAGTTAATATTTTCTCTATGTTTTGTGAGTGTTCATTGAAGACTTTTATCAAACAGGTTTTTATTTGTCACAAACACCTTTCTTCAGTGCATTACAATCAGCTTCTCTTAGTTTTATACTTCTTATTATGGTATCAGAGCACATATTTGACTAATGTCAATGGCTGCTGAGTCAAGTTCAACAATCCACAAGTTTGATTCGATGATGTCTTCGCTATTAGTATCTGATCGGGACGTGTTACTCAATGCCTTGAATGGACTTGGTCATGAGTATGACCCGATGGTTGTGCTGGTTTCTCTGCAAAGTTCTATTACTTTTCATGAGGTATAATATATGTTAATAATCCATGAGCAAAGGATTAAACATCTCAATTCCTCTACTCAAGTTGATGTTACTCCATCTGCTCATTTTGCTAGCAATGTAAAATACAACAACAGAGGAGGTCCTCCTAATGGTGGTGGAAGAAACAACAACAATAGAGGCAAATGAGGTAGAGATAGGTGGAACAACTCCAACAGACCTATATGCCAATTTTCAGTCGTGTTGGTCACACTGCAACTCTGTGTTATAATAGATATGACAGGAATGTTAATCAAAGTGTTCCTCAATCTGGTTTCCAAACTCCACAAGGTACTATGCAAGTACACATTCAAGCTAGTCCTATTGCAGATTCTGCTCATGGTTTTACTCCTCACAGTATATAACATACCTACAATCTGAGCAACTTTCAGCAACATCAAGCTCATTATAATCAAACATCTGCCTACATTACATCTCCTGAAGTGGTTGTTGACCCCTCTTTGTATGCAGACAGTGGAGCTTCAAGTCATATTACTTCTGATTTAGGCAATCTTCTCACTTATTCTCCTTATATTGATTGTGAAAATTGGCTGTGGGAAGTGGAGATCAGCTTGATATATGCAATGTTGGTAATTCCTTTGTTTACTCTCATACATAACCCGTTGTTAAGCTGAAAATGAATAAGGTTTTGCATGTGCCTTAGATTGCTAAAAATTTGCTGAGCATATCAATGTTTACTAGTGATAATAATGCAATTGTTGAGTTTGTTGGTGGTTGTTGTTTTATTAAGAACAAGGATTCCAAGAGAATATTGCTTCAAGGAACCCTTAAGGATGACTTATATCAGCTGTCATTGAGTGGAGGTGTCTCTAGCAATCTAAATTCTACTTTTAAACACATTGCTGTTGTTGCTTCTGTCTTTCATACTTGTAATTTTTTTCCTTTGCAATCTGCTGTTCGAACTTGTTATGTTTCTTTATCTATTGATAAACCATCTGTTGCTTCTTGTACTGTTGCTGCTAGAACTTGTAATGTTGTGAATTTGTGGCACTCAAAACTTGGTCATCCAAGTACTCCTGTCTTGAAACAGATTTTAAAACAATTATACATTTCAGTTCTGAAAATTTGGTTAGTGAATGTGAGTCTTGTAAGTATGGAAAGATGCATCAATTACCATTTAAAAGGTCTAGCATTAAAACTAAGGGTCCTTTAGAGATAGTATATTTTGACATTTAGGGGCCTGCCCCTATGCCTTCTTCAGCTGGACATAGATATTACATAGTGTTTGTGGATGGTCATACCCGTTTCTCATGGCTGTTTCCTATTGCTCTCAAGTTTGTTTGTCCACCTTTGTTTCCTTTAAAAAACAAGTAGAACTTCAGTTCAATACTAAGATTAGAACCCTTCAACAGATATGGGTATGGAGTTTTGTAAGTTTGTTTCATATCTCAAGTCTATAGGTATTTTTCATCGTTTCTCTTGTCCATATATTTACCAACAAAATAGTGTGGCTGAGCGTAAACATCGCCATATAGTTGAGACAAACCTTACACTATTAGCTCATGCTTATCTTCCTTTAGGTTTCTGGTCTGAAGCTTTTTTGACAGCCACACTATTAATAAATAATCTTCCTACACTTGTTTTGAATGGTAAGTCTCATTTTCAATGTCTCTATGGTAGACTTCCCAATTATTCTTTTTTCAAACGTTTTGGTTGTGCATGCTTTCCATATATAAGACCTTTTGCTAAACAAAAATTTGGATACCATACCTCTAGGTGTGTCTTTCTTGGTTATAACCTTACTCACAAAGGTTATAAGTGCTTAAATACCAATGGCAAAGTGACCATTTCTCGAAATGTCCTTTTTCATTAGTCTGAATTTCCCTATACTGTTTTGTTCCCTACCAAGTCTTCTGCTGTTTCATCTACTGTGCATTCAGATCCTCTTGTTTCCTTATCAAACCCTTATTTGTCTAATACTTCACAATCTGTTTCACATCCTGCACATAACTCTGTCGTTTCTTATCATCCTGTTTGAATCTCATTCTTCTCCCGTGTCTTTACAATCACATTTATCTCCTTTAGTTGTTGGTTCTCATTCCAGTCCATCTTCACATATCATTGTTGAATTAAATCCTGTTAAACCCGCTGCCCTTTCTTTAACTCACCATATGGTCACCAGATCTAAAACTAGTTCTCTCAAGCCTAAAGCTTTTATGCCTTATGTGAATCTCCTTGTTCTCAATTGATTGCTATTGAACCTACCTTTGTGAAAGCTGCTCTAGCTGATCCAAATTGGAAACAAGCTATGATTGCTGAATATAGACCCTTAATGGAAAAATAAAACCTGGACACTTGTTGCAGCCCCTCCTAACTATAACATAGTAGGTCATAAGTAGGTTTTCAGGTTGAAGTATAATGCAAATGACTCTCTCTCTAAATACAAGGCTAGGTTAGTAGCAAATGGGTTTCATCAAACTCCTGGAGTAGACTTTACAGATACCTTCAGCCCTATTATTAAACCCTCCACCATTAGAGTAATTTTTACATTGACTGCCATCTATGGTTGGAGAATTCAACAAGTGGATGTGAATAACGCTTTTTCTTAATGGGGATTTATAAGAGTTGGTGTATATGAAGCAACCTTCAGGGTTTATTGATGCCTGTCATCCTACTCATGTTTGTAAATTGAACAAGGCTTTATATGGGTTGAAGCAAGCTCCTCGAGCTTGGTTTCACAAATTGAAGGGTGTTTTGCTTGCTTGGAACTTTGTGAATTCCTCCTCTAATGTCTCTTTTCATAAAGAAGGCCGATGCAAAGATCATTTATATTTTAGTCTATGTGGATGACATTTTAATTACTGGTAATGATCCCTCTTTGATTTAACAAACCATTCATATTTTGGATTATAAGTTTTCTCTTAAAACTTTGGGTGAAGTCCATTACTTCCTTGATTTTGAAGCATTCAGAAATTCAAATGGCTTGTGTCTCACACAAACAAAATATGTTCATGATTTTCTTGCAATGACTAGTATGCTTAACTCTAGGACTTGCTCTACTTCTATTTGTTCAAGTGTGAAGTTATCAGCGTTCTCAAGTCATGCCTTTGCTTAGCCCCCTGTTTACAAAATGTTATAGGTGTCTTGTAGTACCTTACATATACTAGGCCGAATATTAGGTTTGCAGTAAATCGTTTGAGTCAATTTTTAGCCTCCCCAACAGTGGTTCATTGGCAGGCCTGCAAGAGAATCCTTCGATACTTAAAGGGCACATCAGGTTTGGGTCTGCTGTTTTAGCCAGTAGCGTCTCTTGCTCTTGAATCATATGCTGATGCTGATTAGGCATCTTGTGTGGATGATATAAGGTTAACAAGTGGGTGTTGTGTTTTCCTTGGCCCTAACCTCACCACTGGGTATTCTAGGAAACAAAAAGTGGTCTCCAAGTCTAGCACTGAGGTTGAATATAGAGCCTTGAGTCAAGCTGCATCTGAAGTCCTTTAGTTGCGATCTTTGTTTTCAGAACTGGGTATTCAGCTTCCCACAACTCCTGTCATATGGTGTAATAATATGGGGGCAGGTGCTTTGGCTCAAAATCCAATCTTTCACAATAAAACCAAGCACATTGAGATGGATGTGCATTTTATTAGAGAAAAAATTGCAGCTGGGTTGCTCAAGGTGTAGTATATACCCACAGCTTTATAAAGGGTGATATTTTTACAAAAGCATTACCTATGCATCAGTTTCTGTTTCTTTGTGGGGGCATATTAACCAAAGGCACAAGTTGGCAGCTGGTGAATCTTTACAGCATCAACATCTTACTACAACTTCTACAACTTTTTTAACTATACAACAAAATGTGAATAAGGGTTAATGCACCTTGTTAGCTGCTGAAGTAAGATGTTCTCAGCTACTTGATCTTTGTGATGGATATCACTCTAACACAATGTTAGATAGAAGATAATCACCTTTGATTGTACTGTTTAGCTTAGCTAGTAGCTAGGTGGATATTCTAGTGGTTGGCCTTAATTCTAGGAAAGGTTGTTAGAGGTTGTTATATTTTAGTTATTGAATGTATGATGATATACATATCATGTCATTGTAACCGTGAATAATTAATGAAGCTAGCTCAATACAATCTCTATTGATGGAGTTAATATTTTCTCTGTGTGTTTTGTGAGTGTTTATTGAGGACTTTTATCAAACAGGTTATTATTCATCACAAACACCTTTCTTCAGTGTATTACAATCAACTTCCCTTAGTTTTATACTTCTTATCAGAAATCATATTGAATTTTTTCTTTGAAAAAAAAAAAAAAGAGATATAGGCTAATCTCCAGATTTCACTTCTTCAGTTCGACGCTTCAAATGGAGCTCGGTCCATCAGAGATGGAGCGTCAAGCTCCATTAGAGACAGAGTAACACTCCAGTTGATGGAGCTCACTTCATCTTGATGGAGTGTCGCACTCCGTCAGAGATGGAGTTTGCTCCAACTGATGGAGTGATAACATTATATGCTCTGTTTCAAATTTATTTTGATCTTAATTATTTTTGAGTTGTTTGGTAGAGCTCAACTCCAGCCTTTAATGACGTTTGTCGATGAGGACAAGTTTGACCTCATTATAATCACAATAGCATCATTAACCAAGGGTAGAAAACAATTATCTATAATTGGCAATGAAGATGTGGAGTTTATTCTCGAAAACGAGTCACCTATTCCGCAAATTTTTGTTGAAGTGATTGAAAGACATGCGCCTACATCAATACATGTTAATTTTTTATAGTCATTGTATTTTTTTTCCTTTTATGTGTGTTTATTTGAAGTGGTTTTTATATTGCTGGATTGCCCTACAACCCAAAATACTAGTCTATTGGATTGTAACATCAATTGAGATACATATACTACTCTTCAAATGAGCATCCTCTTAGTATATTATATATTATAATGAGCACTTTCCAGTCTAAGTCCTTGTATCAATACAAAGTCCTTGGATCAATTAGATTAAAAAAAAAAAAAAGACCTTTTAACAACAACATTTGGATTGGAAGATACTGATTATAATAGACTAAGAAGATACTGATTTAAAATTATATATATATATATATGGGGCAGTATCGGCAGCCCCTATATTTTACACAAATTCTTACACACATTCTTAATCCTTAGATCAAGTATTATGAATGGTTAAAGATTAATTAATACCTTAGGGGACCTAAGTTGTTATACACCTTACTGCATATATTTTCTCTCTCTTCTTTAATGAAATGAATTTAATTTTATTCAGTTATCTTATCTTCATTTTTATTTATTTATTATTATAAATTTTTTATATTTATTTATTATTTTAATCCAGAACAACGTGTTTATATATATCTAAAAAAAATTGTTGTTAGGATAAGATTTTTCTTAATTTTTTTTATTCAACAGGGTTATCATGCTTTTAGAGTTGAAAATAATTTTTTTTTTAATCATTACATATTTTTCATCAACAAATTGTTGTTGACATTTTTATGTAGCTTGTTTTCTAGGACTGACGTTAGTGAACAACATGCAATCCTCCTATTCGATTTTAAATTTTTTTTACTGAAAATTTCTTTCATGCAATACCTTTAACAGTCAACTATTACTTTTTGTCATCCAGTACTGAGAAAGCAAAATGACCAGCTTTTGATACTAAAAATAAAGCCTTTTGATGACTTCGTAACTAGCAAAAGATCGGACCATATAACTAAAAAAAGATCATTCAAATTACCTATAGTTCAAGGGCAATGTAGGGAGATAAGAGAGAACAAAATTAATCAGTAGTAATTATTTTATTAATAATGAGAGAGAAAAGAGATTGTATTAAAGAGAAGAGAGATGACAAAACATAAGTTTTTGAGGTGTATAAATGTGATTGTAGTTGAGAATATGAGTGCATCTCAACCATCAAACTCCTCTTAATCTAAGGGTCAAAAATGTGTGTAAAACTTTGTGTAAAATATAGGGGCTGTCGATCCTGCCCCATATATATATATATACAGGGACGTAGCCAGGAATAGTAGGTTAGGGTGGGCTAATATATAATGAGTCATACTCCTCAAAATGTATTACATAAACAATATATACACAATTTTAATTAAAAGAAAAGATAAAAATATAATACCAGATAAACATACAATGCAGATACAACAAAAAAAATAACGTAGCTTACTATTATTTAAAATATCAAACTTATCAATTATAAAATCTGAATCAATAGCATCAGCAATGTCTATTTTAATAAAAATAATCATGGAGTTTGCTAGAAACTCTTGCTCCATTTTATTGCAAAGCAATGTCTTAAAAAGTTTCATTGCTGAAAATACTTGTTATGTTGTTGTTGTGAAAATAGGAAAAGTCAGCACCAAACAAAGCTTCTGGGTTCATCGACGAACTCAGGTTCTGGGTTCGAACGCGAACCCAACTTCTGGGTTCGTCGATGAACTCAAGTTCTAGGTTCGAATGTGAACCCAGAAATAAACCCAAATCTGGGTTCGTTCCTAGAAATGAACCTATAATTTGGATTCGAACGCGAACCCAAGTTCTAGGTTCGAATGCGAACCCAAGTTCTGGATTTATTTCTGGGGTTCGTTTGGTTCGAACACAGTTCGAGTGAGGTTCAATGACCTCAATATCCATTTTTTTTTAAAAAAAAATTATTATTATTTTTTAGCAAACAATATTAAAATAAAATAATTAATAAAATAATTAAAATAAAATAAACTACTAAATAATTTTAAAAAAACTAACCGGACAAAAGAGTGGTGACCGAACACAAGTGGAAATATAATTGGACAAGGGAAGCAGAATTGTTGTGAATTGTGACTTGTGAAGAGAAAGAAAAAAAAAATAAGGAAAGAGAAGGTAAAGATTGTGAATTGTGAGTTGTGTAGAGAGAAAAAAAATATATAATTGGAACTGAGCTTGTTCTAAATCTAATAGCAGAAACATGTGAGCTGTGAGTTAATGATGTTGTAAATTGGGTCTTTTAAAAATAAAAATATTAATTGAATTGAGTTAATAATGTTATAAATTGGACCTTCATGAAATAAAAATATTAATTGGAATGAGTTTTTAGTAGGTTAAAATATAAATATGGATGAATAAACATGGAGGGTATAACAATACTAATAATATTTTTTCATTTGATTTAAAAAAAAAAAAAAAAATCATTTTGGTAGAGTGGGCTTAAGCCCACCCTAGCCCTTACAGAGCTCCGTCTCTCTGTGTATATATATATATATATATATATATATATATAGAGTTCTATTGTGTTTTATGCTTTCAATGTGAGATTAATCTTATCTTCTCTAACTTCATATGAGAGTTCTCTAATACTTCCTCTCACATGTGAGTTCGGGTTGCCTTTGATTGATCACCCATTTTTTTTAAATTTTTTTTTGCAGTTGTCGTTTCTGGCAGAGCTCGACCTAGACCCGTAATGACGTTTTTCGAAGGTGCAAGATACCATGTTCAAAATTCACAATTGTGTCATTTTTATGTGTTTATGAGAAGTGTATATATTAGTGGATAGCCTTGCAACTCAAAAGACTAGTTTATTTGGATTGTGCCATCTATTGTTATATATATGAAGAATAATTCTATAATTATTCAGGACAAGGTTAAATTAATATGTACCTTTCACCGTCAAAAGTTGCGGAAGCAGAATCGGTAGCTTAGAATTGTCACTGGTTGGAAGATAATCACAATTGGAAGACCTTCTCAAATCACAATGCAAGAGTCATATTATGTTTCTTTTTGTTGTATTTTGTTTTGATTAGAAAAATAGAAATTCTCTGTTTCTCTTTCTCTGTCTCTGTTTCTTTTCACACACTGAATACACACGACTCTTTGCACAGCACACACCCACTTTCGTAGGTGGTAATTGACCAGGTGTAACTGCATGAGCAGTTTTCTCATATAACTGCTCATACAGTTGTTTTATTTAAATTCAAATACTAGTCTATATATTTGAGCCCAACAAAAGAAACAAAATATGACTCTTGCATTGTGATTCGAGAAGGTTTTCCAATCATAATTATCTTCCGATTCTGCTTCCACAACTTTTGACCGATGAAAGGTAATAGCAATGTTAGCTGCTTTAGTATGTTATCTATGACTTTAGCATTATTCGGTCTATAAACATATCTAAGAAAGCAGATATTTTGGAACCAAGCGATAGAAGGTTGATGGGAAGAATTAATTCTTTACATCTAACTAATGTATTCACTGGACCAACCTATTTTTAAGGATGGATACGATTGTGATTACATAAAGTGTGAAAAGGGTCAAGCATAGCTTTTAATCAAAGAGGGAATAAGTATGCTTAGATTGATGTAATAAAAAATTAAATATGGGACATACAAGTGAACAATGTTTGATTTCTTGTAAAGATTTACAACTGAAATCTCAAATTGTCAACTCCAGAATATATCAATTGATATATTAAATTGTTTATGGGTCACACGATGCATTTATAAACCTAAACTCTTCTGTAACACTCAACGATTAACATTATCCCATCTGGTGCTAGTGGGAGTTGTTGGAATTTGTTTAGTTGTCCGCTCAAGGAGGGACAGTTAATGTTGCAATTGCATGAGCAATTACAGCAAAAATAAATTGCCCAAGCAGTTGATGGGCATAATAAAAGGCAATTGCCTTAGTTGTAATTAAAACAACGCATAGAAGTAAGCAAAAGAGAGAAACACACAGGTGTGTGGGTGTGGCCGAGTGAGTGCCTGCCAAAGAAGAGTTTGGTGTTGTGTGTGCAAGCTTTTTAAATAGAGCAGTAGCAAAAAACATAAAACAGAACATTAGAGTAAACAATTCTTGTACTTCGTTCATCTATTTGACACACAGACCAAATAACTAATAAACAAGTATAAAAGTTTTCCATTTAGTCTAAACAAAAAGACGACATGAGATTGTAAGAAGTGAGCTAACACCTGATTTCAGCAAACAGACAAGTGTTTGATAGAAATACTAAAGTGTTCGATGAAAAGCCTAAGAGAGTAAATCAGCAAAGCTGATCAACAAGCTTTTCTATGTTCATCAATGGTGATTTCTGAGAGAGAATTGAGAGAAATCTAGAGGAAAGTTAGTTGCTGGATTCATTGAATAACTGACTGAAAACTTTTGTACAATATCAAGTTTTAATCTTAGCTGTTGATCAATAACAAACTTTAACATCTTTTGATCTCAGCCATTGAACCTTAACTAATTTTCCTGACAATAATAACTGCCTAATTAATATTAATAGCATGTATGACACCTCACTAATAAATCACAGACCATCAGACTACTTGCTGCTGATGATGCTTTAACTTGTAGTCTGATCTTGATCAAGGTGGCTCTCTCGACTGTGCTGGAGCACCATAGTGACAGTAATGAGCCAAGCTGCATTGTATCTTAGGTGTCACTGAATTACAAGGAAGCTTGCTTGAGTCAGCAGTTCCAAGCTTCTCTTGTTTCTTGCTAATGTTGGCAGTTTCAGAAGCTTCAGATTCTTCAGATTGATTGTTGGCAGAAGGTATTGTTGTAACTCTCACAGAGATAACTATACGATTATTCTTTCGAGTTGGATAGTATATCAGGAGTGATTCAATAGTTGTGTCACTCCCACTAGGAATAAAGAAGCAAGGTAAACCTTTATTTACCTTATTCCGTGGAACCAAAAATGTCATTACTATTCAGATAATCCAATTCATAAAGTTGGATATTTATATGAACTTTGTCTTTGTTAAGGAATTTATTCTCTAGAAATGTGACAACTCATGATTCTAATTCATTCATATTTACATTCGTTTGTTCACAAATGAATATATATCCTTTGGAGTGCTTAAGAGTATCTGATGAATATACATTTTTTCTCCTGCACCCAACTTCCTATGCGGTTGCAATTTAGTCAGGTCGGTTTCTCTACTGTCCATAAGTCATATGACATGGAAATAAATAATTCAATAGGAACATAAGTAACTATGCATACAACATTTACTTTGGAACCAAGAGATAGGAACTTGATGAGAAGATTTAATTTTTTACAACTAACTAATGTATTCACCAGTCGACCAATATAACCTATTTGAGGATGGATACAATTGTGAATGTAAGAAAGAGTCAATTATAGCTTTTAATCAAAGAGAGATTAAGTATGTTTATATTGTTGCTGCAGATTACTAGTTACAAAACAAATGCTGCTATAATAGTGCAGTAAATAAATACCAAACTTGGGTTGAGTCACGGACTAGGTCGCTTTCTTTAAGATGTTTCGCGGCTCTGCCCAAATTTTGTACAAGCAGTATACAGCCCCGTCGTCCCCAGGATAAAACATCCCAGAATCATCTCTGTCTCGGAATTTTTTGTACTGAAGAAAACCGGTATACTAACACCCCAAATTCTGCTCGGAATTACAAAATAGAATTGAAACTTTACTGGTAAATAATAAATACAAGTGAGAAAATTTGTTGTGCTTAAATTCGGATACAATTGTTTTTCTATTGAAAGAAACAAGCTCTCGCCGAACTGTGCAAAAGTAAAAGAGAATTCTATTTTCTTTGAATTCTTAAAAAAAATGGTAGACCCCGCAGCACCAATTGCTATGAATAAAAAAAAATAACAAATACTGCAATTTGTTTAAGAAATGAAGAAGATGATGAGTTGTGTGTTTGAGACTTTAAGTAATAAAAAAATAGCAGGAATGCTTTTTGTCTGCACACACTAAAGCGGAATCTTCTTTGCTGCTGTAGATAGTATTTTCAATGTTGATAAAAAAAAAAAAAATTGTCCACACAGTAGAAGAAAAACAAAATACTGTTTTATGTGTATACTGAATGAATGAAACAGGTAATGCATTGTCTCCTTTTATAGCAAAAAAAATTTAACGTTAAAAAATTTGTAAACCAAATTTAACGTGCAAAGTGGGGAGATAATGGGAGAGAAATCAGGAGAGAGAATAGCTCTTCCAACTAGACTCCTTATACTAAGTCAATGACCACATGTCATAATAAAAAATGAATTTTAAAATTCACAATATTCTCAACAATCCCCCACTTGAATTTTAAACAAAAATTTTTCATCGAGCAATATATTATAGTATAAAATTGTGCATAAACAAAAGTATCTATCGACTTGAACTTTTGCATAGTGTAGATGATTTAGATTATACTAGAGTTTCGTAGTTTTGAACTCTACCTCTAACAAACATCTCACACACAACCCTATTAGGGTGAAGTAAAAAAACCCGTGCTTTACGGCCATGCACGTGTATCCCAGTATAGTGAATGCTCTAGAGAATTTGCCCAAAATTCTATAGAAAGCGGCCATACTTTCACATTCACTTAGGTGAGTCTATCAAGAGTACTCTTGTAGCTGGGTACTCCACTCCACATAGAGTATAGAACTCATTAAGAGTTTAAAATAAACTCATCCTTATATCGCTTCAGGATATCATGCTTCACGTAGTATATTATATATAATAGCATGATTCACCACTAATCACTTCATGACTTGTTATTACCCATTGAACCTAGTTCTTGAGATCTTCAATCGTTAGGTTGGGTTACTATCATGAGTGAGCCATCCTTCTAAGGGCATTAGTTTCATTCCTTTTGAGGTTTTGAAAACGTTTTCTCTAGCTAATCCTTTCGTCAAAGGATCAGCTAAGTTATCATCAGTATGTACATGATCCACTCTAACAGCTCCAGTAGAGAGAAATTCTCTAACAGTACTGTGTTTGCGACGTATTTGTCGCCTTTTTCTGTTGTAATAACGGTTCTGAATCTTTGCAATAGCCGCGGTACTATCGCAATGGATCAAGACTACTGGTATCGGTCTTACCCATAAATGGATTTCAGATAAGAGACTTCTTAACCAATCTGCTTCTTCACTAGCAAATGCTAGTACAATCATTTCTGATTCCATTGTTGATTGAGCCAAAATAGTCTGTTTTTTAGACTTCCAAGAAACAGCACATCCAGCTATGCTAAATATATAGCCACTGGTTGCCTTGGAGTCTTCTGAAAGGGTATTCCAATCAGCATCGCTGTATCTTTCTAGGACAGCGGGAAACTTCTGATAATGTAATCCAAGGTTCATAGTTCTCTTAAGGTACCTCATGACCCTTTCAATAGCATGGCAATGCTCAATACTAGGTCTACTGGTAAACCTGCATAGTAATCCCACAGCATAAGCTATGTCTGGCCTAGTGCAATCAGTAGCATATCGTAAACTACTAATGATGCTCGCATACTCAGTTTGTCTAACACCGTCTCCGGTGTTCTTGAACAACTTAACACTAGGATCATAAAGAGTACATGCTGGTTTATAGTAAAAGTAATTATATTTCTTTAAGATATTTTCAATGTAATGAGATTGATCCAAAGAAATTCCCTTTTCAGACCTAGTGATTTTAATTCCTAGAATCACATTTGCTTCTCCGAGATCTTTCATGTCAAAATTAGCACAAAGCATAGATTTCACATTATTCACGACATGAATATTAGAACAAAAAATAAGCAAGTCATCCACATAAAAACATAAAATAGTGCACATGTTATTTTTCTGATTTATAATAAATGCACTTGTCACTTTCATTCACTTTGAAACCATGTGAGATAACAAGATTATCAAATTTTTTATGCCACTGTTTAGGTGCCTGTTTCAAACCATAAAGAGATTTATCAAGTTTACAGACTTTGTTTTCTTGTCCAAGAATAACAAAACCTTCAGGTTGATTCATATAAATCTCTTCTTCCAATTCACCATTTAAGAAAGCTATTTTAACATCCATTTGGTGCACAACAAGATCATGTATAGCAGCAAGAGAAAATAGCACACGAATAGATGCAATTCTAGTAACAGGTGAAAAGGTATTAAAGAAATCTACATTTTCTCTTTATCTAAACCTTTTGGCTACAAGACGAGCCTTATATTTATCAACCGTGCTATTAGGTCTTAGTTTTTTTTTTAAGAATCCACTTACAACCAATTGTTTTACAACTTGGAGGTAAGTCAGTTAAGTGCCAAGTCTTATTAGACTCAAGCGAGTCCATTTCATCTTCAATAGCCTCTTGCCATAAGTTGGCATCTAAAGAAGATAAGGCTTCCTGGAGAGTATTAGGATCCTCTTCTAAGGTATATGCATAGAAATCAGGACCGTAATCTTTAATAGTTCGTGCTCATTTTCTTCTCCTAGGTTCAGTATCTATTTCCTCATTAACTCTAACCATAGGCACATTACTAGATGTTGAGCCCCCACTATTGTTCAATAAAAAAGGAAATCTATGTTCATAAAAAATATTATCATTCGATTCAATAATAACATGATTATTCAAATAAAAAAATCTATAAGCTTTACTATTCACAGCATAACCAATAAATACACATTCATATGCTATACTAGTAAGTTTATTCCTTTTAGGATCAGGAATCCGAACATAGGCCAAACATCCCCAAGTCCTAAAATAAGACAAATTAGGTTTCTTATTTTTAAACACTTCAAAATGAGATATTTTACTTTTTGATTTAGGAACTCTATTTAATACATAACAAACAGTCAATAAAATTTGTTCTCACTAATGAGAAGCAGCACCAGAGTTAAGTAAAATAGCAACTATGGATTCAGTAAAAGTTCTATTTTTTCTTTCAGCCTTACCATTCATTTCAGGAGAATAAGGTACAGTTTTTTCATGTATGATTCCATGAGTTTTTTAAAATTCATTAAAAATACTAGAATCATATTCAGTGCCTCTATCACTGTGAAATCTCTTTATCTTTCTATTAAATTAATTTTCAATTTCTGTAAAAATCAATTTAAACATATTAAAAGCTTTACTTTTATTTTTCATAAGATATACAAATGTATAATCAGAGCAGTCATTAATAAAAGTAATAAAATACCGTTTTCCATTTCTAGTCAAAACACCATCAAGTTCATAAATATCAGAATGTATCAAATCAAGTGGTTCAGATTCTCTAAAGACTGATTTATGTGGGGTTTTGGTAATTTTGGCTTGACTACAAAATTCATATTTATCAAAATCATTCACAGACAATTTAGGAATCAGTTCTAAATTACTCATGTTCTTAATTATGCGTTTGTTAACATGACAAAGTCTAGCATGCCAAGTATTAAAAGAACACAATATATAAGCAGAAGGAACAATTTTATTCATCTCAACATTCAATTTGAACATACCATCAGTTGCATACCCTTTCCCAACAAATACATTATTTTTAGTAATGGAATACAAATCAGCCCCAATAGTTTGAGTAAACCCAGCCTTATTAAGAAGGTAGCCCGAAACTAAGTTCTTCCTCATCTCTGGAGTATGCAGTACATCCTTAAAAATGACAACCTTTCCAGAGGTAAACTTCAATTCCACCTTACC
Source organism: Xanthoceras sorbifolium (assembly GCA_003430845.1). Taxonomy (NCBI): domain Eukaryota; kingdom Viridiplantae; phylum Streptophyta; class Magnoliopsida; order Sapindales; family Sapindaceae; genus Xanthoceras; species Xanthoceras sorbifolium. The sequence continues at coordinate 13,335,076 of CM010615.1, forward strand.
AGTACCAGCAACAATAGTGGAGTGGGAATCATCCAACAACACTTTCTTATCCACAGTTTCAGAATATGACTTAAACATTGTACGATCATAGCAAACATGGCAAGAAGCGCCAGTGTCTACCCACCACCCCTCCGATCCACTAACAATATTGATTTCAGAAATCATAGTAATAAGTTGCTCTTCGGTAAGGTTCGTCTGCGGTGCAGGACGACGCCTATTCCGACAATTCCGACCCAAATGGCCTAACTTGTTACAGTTATAGCATGTAAACTGTCCCGAATCATTTCTTGAGGGGGGTTGCTGTCTATTCTGATTCTGTAGATTATTCTTATTCTGATTGTTGCGATTCTGGTTGTTATGATTCTAATAGTTACGATTATGATTCTTCATATTTTTTCCTTTGGGTTTCAGAATAACAGAGGTGGAATTCGTTTTAGTATTATTATTAGAAATAATAAGTACTTCGTCTTTTTGATCTTGTTTACGGGCTTCTTCTTCAATCCGAAGACGAGTAATCAAATTCTCTAAGGAAAATTCTTTGGTTTTGTGCCTAAGTACACTTTTAAAGTCTTTCCAGCTAGGGGGCAATTTATCAATCAGAACAACAATTTGAAATTGTTCATCAAGAGACATACCTTCAGAGATGATTTCGTGTGAAATTTTTTGTAGCTCATGTGATTGGGCTTCTACAGATTTGTCATCAGTCATTTGATATTTCATGTATTGGCTGATGACATATTTCTTTGCTCCAGCCTCCTCTGTGTCATATTTTTTCTGAAGTGCATCCCAAATTTCCTTGGCAGATTTGTCAGAATTGTAGTAGTCATACAGATAATCAGACAAACCATTAAGAATGTAATTCTTGCATAGGAAATCATTTTCAACCCAAGATTCATGTTCTTTTGGTGCAGCGGGAGGAAGAGGCATAATTGATTTTTCAGTAGTGAGAACATAAGCAACCTTTTTTATGGTTAAGAAAAACAATATTTTCTGCCTCTATCTTTTAAAATGAATCCCCTCAAAATAGAAGGGTTTGTTCAGATCAGTTGAAGTTTTGATAATCTCAGAAGTCATGGCAGAAGAAAACGTCTTAAAATTATTGCTACAGATTACTATTTACAAAACAAATGCTGCTATAATAGTGCAGTAAATAAATACCAAACTTGGGTTGAGTCGCAGACTAGGTCGCTTTCTTTAAGACGTTTCGCTGCTCTGCCCAAATTTTGTACAAGCAGTATACAACCCGTCGTCCCCAGGATAAAACAGCCCAGAATCATCTCTGTCTTGGAATTCTTTGTACTGAAGAAAACCGATATACTAACACCCCAAATTCTGCTCGAAATTACAAAATAGAATTGAAACTTTACTGGTAAATAATAAATACAAGAGAGAAAATTTGTTGTGCTTAAATTCGGATACAATTGTTTTTCTATTGAAAGAAGCAAGCTCTCGCCGAACTGTGCAAAAGTAAAAGAAAGTTCTATTTTCTTTGAATTCTTAAAAAAAATGGGTGGACCCCGCAACACCAATTGCTATGAATAAAAAAAATAACAAATACTGCAATTTGTTTAAGAAATGAAGAAGATGATGAGTTGTGTGTTTGAGACTTTAAGTAATAAAAAAATAGCAGGAATGCTTTTTGTTTGCACACACTAAAGCGGAATCTTCTTTGCTGCTGTAGATAGTATTTTCAATGTTGATAAAAAAAAAAAAAGAAAAATGTCCGCGCAGTAGAAGAAAAACAATGCTATGAATATTGAGGTTTTTTTTTAATATTGTTTTATGTGTATACTGAATGAATGAAACAGATAATGCACTGTCTCCTTTTATAGTAAAAAAAATTTAACGTTAAAAAATTTGTAAACCAAATTTAACGTGTATAGTGGAGAGATAATAGGAGAGAAATCAGGAGAGAGAATAGCTCTTCCAACTAGACTCCCTATACTAAGTCAATGACCACATGCCATAATAAAAAATGAATTTTAAAATTCACTATATTCTCAACAATATTAATGTAATAAAAAATCAAATATGGGACACACAAGTGAACAATGTTTGATTTCTTATAAAGATTTACCACTGAAATCTCAAATTTAGCTCCAGAATATATCAATTGATATATTAAATTGTTCATCGGTCACTGATTCATTTACGTGCATAAACACTTTGATAAATGTTTGTGATGATAGACCTAAATTCTTCTGTAACACTCAACGATTAACATTGTCCCATCTTGTGGGAGTTTGTTGGAATTTGTTTAGTTGTCCGCTCAAGGAGGGACAGTTAATGTTGCAATTGCATGAGCAGTTACCGCAAAAAGACACTGCCCAAGCAGTTGATGCGCATAATAAAAGGCAATTGCCTTTGTTGTAATTAAAACAACACATAAAAGCAAGCAAAAGAGAGAAATACATAGGTGTGTGGGTGTGGCCGAGTGAGTGCCTGCCAAAGAAAAGTTTGGTGTTGTGTGTGCAAGCTTTTTGAATAGAGCAGTAGCAAAACACATAAAACGGAACACTAGAGAACAAGAGAGTAAACAATTCTTGTACTTCGTTCTTCTCTTTGATACACAAACTAAAGAATTAATAGTGTAGATTTTTGCTTCGTGAATTGACTGAACTTTCCAGTTGTTCGATACAATCCGCTCGATTTCATCCCCTTTGTATTCAGATTCCTAGTAAACAGAATGAATCTGAAAATTAATTTTATTATACTAAATTAATCAGTACTTTTCTTTTGCTTTATATATTTTTTTAATGTGGAATTCATTTCATATTTCTTTAACTTCATAAGTGAGTTCCCTAACAGTGAATGATATAATCTTATTATAGATTTCCAAAGTTAACAATTAACCTAAAAGACTTGGATGTGGCCCACCTGTGATATAATATTTATAAAAGGTTTAATAAAATTTAATAAGTATGTTTTTTTATTTTTACTGGAAGGGTGATTTTGAATTCAAACTTCAATTTTATTAAGAAGTGTGATTACTATCAGATTAAATCTATGACAATAAAATTTAAATGGTCTATTTATAAAATAAAAGGTTTCTGAAAGTTGAAAGTAGCATATTCTGATGGAAGTACCTTATAAAAGAATCCTTTTGAAACGGGTACTCTATCTATCCGAAACCATAATAGAAAAGGAAGAGACTATCAATCATGAAGTATGTTCCTGTGTTTCTGGAAGATTGGAATCAAGAGAGAGAAACACAGTTTTAAATTTGAAAATCTTAAAGAAAAAACTATAAACATCAAATTTAAAAGTTAAGAGTACAAGACTAAATTTAACATTCACAGAAGCACACCACCTCTGAACATCATATATATTTACATGACATTGATAAACCTCATTGAGTTGAATTGGACAGTATAGCTAAGCTAGGTGAACGTAAAAATTAGATAAGTCAAGTCAAGGAATTAAGCCAACCATGAAATTACCCTTTCTCTTAAAATGGCAATGTAGTCAGCTGCTAGTGATCTCCCATTCATCTGTCCAAAATAGGCAAAGTATTTAAAAGAAAAGTTATATTGTAGTATTAAAGAGAAGTTTCTTTGGAGTTCAATTAAGCAGATTGATTATTCAACCAAATAAAACTAGAAAAACTGGTCTTGCTTTTTTTTTTTTTTTAATCTTACATGCTGAATGGCTGTGAATGAAACATTTTTAAAAAAACTATCTTTATAAAATTTACTTGTTTTCGTAAAAATCTTGAAGAATATTAATGTTTTAGCTAATATGATTTCGTTCTAAACAGTTACTGCGTGGTCAGTACGAATTCATTATCTTGTATATAGTTGTTACTTAATTCCTTAGATAGGTATTCCTTCAAACAAGCTGATATTAGGTCATACTATACATACTACTTTTTTTCAATACTAATTTGATAGATTGATCATTAAAGTCCAATAATTAAGGGTTACTAGTGTTTGGTTTGCAATCTGAAAACAATTGTAGACTAGTTGGCAGGCAGTACCTTCTGATAAAGTTAATTTCCTAATTAATCGGTTTAATAATATCTTTGTTTAATAAAAAATTACATTACATGCCCAATTGGTATCTAATTAATCTATAAGTAATAAAGTCGGTACTTTTTTCTCAGGAAAGTGACGGAAAAAGATTGAACAAATCAAGATGATATTGAAGAGAAGAATGAAAGCAATTGAGGTAAATTTTCTTTCTATATTTCTTGATTCTAATCTTAATACTTTAACATATATATAGAGATGAATGATCATGCTTGATGCATGATCAATGTATAACAGAATTCTGTTATATTGCTGACATGTTTATATATGATTGGTTAACACCAATCTGATGTGGCAATGCTGACATCATTACCTAACTAACTTTCCTCTCTTTCCATGTCTTAATCTTTTGTTCTCTAATCTTCTTTATGAACTGTGGTCTATCATCACAAGAGCTGAATGTGATTATATAGGTCCAGCTCAATGTGTCCTGATTGCTCATCATTTGTATAGGTCCAGCTCAATGTGTTTAGTTCTAGCATGTTAAACCGAGTTACTTGACAATGCAATGGTGCTGAGGTTATCACACCATACTTTAGGCGGTCTTGATTGGACAACATGCAGCTCTTTAAGAAGGGACTGCAACCAAGTTATTTTAGCTACTAGAGCAGCTAAGCTTCTATACTCTGCTTCTGTGGAGGACCTAAAAAAACACAATGCCCGGTTGTAGATTTTCTGTCATCAGGGTTTGTTGCCCAATCTGCATCTGAAAGACCTGTTAAATTCATGCAGCTAGAGCCAGAACAAGTTCCTCATTTAGTGAACATCAACCTAGCCTTTGATGTCCCTTTTAGGTATCTTAAAATTCTTTTTACTGCCTTTCAATGCTCATCCAATGGTGTTTGCATGAATTGACTTACTTTATTCATTGCATATGCAATATCAAGTCTTGTTATTGTAGCATATTGCAATGTTCCCACTATACTCCTATATTTAGTGACATTATCAATGGGACAACCTTTGTAAATAAACAGTTGACTAGCTGCACTTGTCACCATAGGAGAAGGTAAAGGTTTAGTTGTTAACATTCTATTTTTCTTCAACAAATCCAAAATGTATTTGTGTTGAGAGAGGTGAATTCCCTCTGCCAATGTGCTGTACTTCTATTCCCAAGAAATAATGCAACTCACCTAGGTCTTTTAAGGCAAATTTCTAATTTAATTTCAACACAAGTTGTGTAATCTCTTTTTCACTATCACTAGTGAGTATTATGCCATCGACATATACCAAAACAAAGATTATGTAGCCATTAGTGAGTATATAGAATAGAGAGCTATCAGCTTTGGACTCACCAAAACCAAACTTAAGTAGGGCATGCCAAAATTTATCAAACTAGGGCCCTAGGTGCATGTTTCAACTATAAAGTACCTTGTGCAACTTGCACACAAGCTGTGTATTGCCTCCCTTAAAACCTGGTGGTTGGCACATATAAAAATCTTCCTCAATCTCTCATTCAGGAAGGCATTATTGACATCTAGCTATCTCAACTGCCAGCCACGGATCACAACAATAGAGAGGACAACTCAGACGGTGGCAGGCTTAATCACAGAACTGAAAGTCTCACAAAAGTCAAAACCAGTCACTTGGTGGAAACCTTTAGCTACTAGGCTTCAAAAGGTACCATCGAGGTTTCTTTTAGCATTAAACATCCATTTACAGCCAATAATATTTTTTCCTAGTGAAGGCTTAACCAAACTCCAGGTTTTGTTTCTTTGTAAGGCTTGAACTTCCTCCTTTATAGAAGCTAACCAATTAAGATTAACTAAAGCCTCTTTAATAGAAGCTAGTTCAGTATCATCCAACTCAGCCAGTCAAGCTTTAGGTTTATAAATTCCATGCTTAGCTCTAGTCATCATAGGATAATGATTAAGAACAGGTGAGAGAGCCACTAGAGAGGTAGCTTCTGGAGAGAGAGAACCAGAGACTACAAGTTCTGAGCTGTAAGAAAGAAAAGAAGCTAAAGGCATGCGAGATGCAGAGGTAGCACCACTATACAAAGGCTCAGCTAAGAGAATATTATCTCTAAGTGGAGTAGAGACTGAAGCAACAGCAGGACTAATGTCTGCAGGAGGCCGTGAAATAAGAAAACAATTAGTAGAAGGTGGCAAAAGTAAAGGATTAACTGAAGAGGAAACCTCTGATGATGTTGGAAGAGCTACAGCAAAAAGAAATCTGGTTTCATCAAACACTACGTGCCTCATAATAAAAACTCTTCCTTTTGTGTTAAGGCATCGATACCCTTTGTACTGCCCACTGTACCCGAGGAAGGTATAATGACAACTCTTGTACTACAGCCTTGAGTCAAGACTAAAGAGGAAACCACATCTATCAAGAATGTTTCATCCCAATATTTTATTGGCATATAGGCATGAGCTAAAAGACTAAGTCCAGTCTCCGCCAAGTGCTTATGTTTTCTCTCCACAATGCCATTTGGTTCACGCATGTAAGAACAATTTTGCCTAAACCCTAATCTACAATCTTTCAAAAATGTGGAGAGAACCATAAACTCTTTTCCACAATTAGTTTGTAGCACTATTATATTATGAGATAATTGAAGTTCAACACGGTTTTTAATATCAATAAATGCTTGATAAACTTCATCTTTTGTTTTTAGTAATGTTATTCATGTGTTTCTAGAGTAGACATCTATAAAACTCACATAGTACCTATAACCATTTGAAGACACAAGAGGGGGCTGGACCCCAAACATCAGCCACTACAAGCTCAAGAGGATGATTATACCGTGTAGATGAATGTAGAAAGGGTAGCTTATAAGATTTCCCAAGTTGACATGCATTACAAAATAAGGTAGTGTTCTTAGAATGAAAATTGATATTACATTGAGTCAAGATTGTTTGTACAATGGATAAGGAGGGATGACCTAACCGTTTGTGCCAAAGATGCAAGTTAGAAGCATTAGCTTCAATTGTAGAATTTACAGAGGAAAAGGCACATTTATTTGCAGAAAAGGAAACACTATGACTATTGACATTCTTAGAACATATAACTGGATTTGATAATGATCTTGTAGATGATTGTGATGTAGAGAACCGTGGAGGACTATGACTCAGGGAAGTATGAAGAGGTATGTCAAAAACATACAGCCTATTCCTAAGGACACCTTGAAGAAGTACCTTCCTCGAACACTGATCCTTCACAAGACAATAACGAGGATGAAACTTAAGAAAAACTTGATTATCTTTCACGAATTTAGAGACACTAAGTAAATTCTTTTTGATGTGAGGTATATGTAGAATTTTCTTGAGATAAAAGGTGTATTTATCAATAGCAAATGTATTAAAACCAGTTGAAGTGATAGGCAAACCTGCTCCATTGCCTATAAAAAACCTTTTCCTTGCCTTGATAGTCCATCTTGTTGAGCAGATTTTAACCTTTTGGAGTATAGTGATATGTTGCTCCACTGTCAGTGTACCATAAGAGATCAACTACTGAATCTAGTGTAGCTATCATGGCTGACATCTAACTTGTGTTTCCACAATTGTTTCTATTTCCAGTATTCTGTCCACTGTTCTACAGCTGAAAGGATTGGTCGAACCTGTAATAGCACCTGTCTGTTGTGTGTCCAACCCCATAACAAATCTGGCATTGTGATCGTCCATTGTTATTCTATTTGTTCCTTCCTCGACCTTTTCTTCCTTGATTTTGATTTTCAATCCTTCCTCTATTGTTGGACTGGTGAGTTGCATTTTGGTTGTTGAAGTTCTGATTTGAACCTCGTCCATAACCTGACTGTTTACAATTATCAGTTCCTATTTTATTCACATCCATGTTCACACTCAGATTCTCAGTTTGAATGTGTTGCTTTAAGCGAGCTTCATGAGTAAGCAAAATAGCAGTCAACTCAAGCAGTGTATAACAACTAGGAATTGAGGTTACAGATATTACAAATGGATAATATTCTGGACCTAAACCTCCTAATATGTATATGAACTTATCATCATCACTCACTCTATAACTAGTAAAAGCTAGAGCATCCATAACACTCTTCATTTTCATTAGGTATTCAGACATTGAAGATGATCCTTTCTTTGGTGTTTGCAGGTGAATCTTTAGTTGCATGATGTTAGCCTTAGACTGAGAACTAAACAATCTCTCAATAGTAAACCATGCCCTACAAGCAGTCATACAACCTATAAGTTCGGACAAAAGCTCTTGACTAATTGAAGAGAGAATCCAGCACATTAACACTTGATCTTGTTACTCCCAATCAAGATAAGAATCATTGATAGATCCATCTTGATTGAACTGAGATAGAGAAGCAACATTAGGATTTATAAAGGAGGATCTATAAAGAAGCAACATTAGGATCTATAAAGTCTGTTACCTTTGATTACAACCAAAACTTGTTGTCGCCATAACAAAAAATTGTTATGATTCAGCTTTATCGTAAGCTCAAGCTTCATTGGTGCCATGACTCTCGAATCTTAAATATAGATTTGACTGCTACTAGCAGCTTTGTTTGCAGTAGCAGAAGCCGTGGAGATATGCTCTGATACCATAATAAAGTCTGTACTTTTTTCAGGAAAGTGATAGAAAAAGCTTGAAGGGATCAAGATGAAATTGAAGAGAGAACGAAAGCAATTGAGGTAAATTTTCTTTCTATATTTCTTGATTCTAATCTGAATACATTAACATATATATATATATATATATATATATATATATATATATAAAGAAGAATGATCATGCTTGAGGCATGATCAATGTATAACAGAATTCTGTTATATCGCTAACATGTTTATATCTGATTGGTTAACACCAATCTGATGTGGTAATGCTGACATCATTGCCTAACTAACTTTCCCTCTCTTTTCATGTCTTAATCTTCTGTTCTTTGATTTTCTTTATGAACTGTGTGGTCTATCATCACAAGCTTCAGCTGAAGCTTGTCCTGATTGCTTATCACTTGTTTGATCAGATGACTGAGAGAGACTTGCTTTAATAATAAGGTTCATTTAGAAGAAAAAAAAGATCAGTTAGCAGACTGTAAAAAAAGCATACCTGTATATGTAAATGGTAGGAGACCCTCTCCATACAAACTTAAAGAGTTGAGGCACTCAAAATGGACATGCCTTGTGCTTCTACATTCTGCAATAGATTTGAGAAAACCCTAGTCTCTCGATCCTTCTGATCAATACAAATTATTTGTATGATCACTTCACCCTTTGCAACTTCATGCAACGAAACCGTGGGAGCTTGGAGCTTATGATATGATAATTGTGGGATTTCTTTGAGGTTTTGCTTTTCAATTGTGGAGTGCAAATTATTCTTCCTGAGAGTCTGATCTTCTATTTCCTTTTCTAGCTCTGGAATGTATTCAAGAGCTCTATCTATCAGTCCTGGTGCAGTACTTCTTCTTTTCTGCAATATCCCAATTAAAGAAACTATATGAACAACCAATGTAATAAGTAATAACTTGTTTGAGAACAAAAATTAATGTAATTAGGAAATCCAAATGTCAGCCTAAATGCTTTTCAATGAGTTAAAAGGAAAACAATCATTTAGAAATGCTTATGATACCGTCAAAAACATTTTTGTTAGAGCTAATTACTATTAATGTTAGATTTTTATCTATTAGTTTAAGTTTTTAGATTCTGCTATAACTTGAATAAGGTAAGGTTAAGGTTCAAGATCGAAGGGTTCTGTGTTCAAATTAAGCTTATTTATGAAGTGATCTTATTATATTAATTACAATATGATTACAACATAGAGTATCCAAATTATAGCTAGTAAATCACCTCTGATGTAACTATTGGTCTAAATAAGACAAATTATATATACCTTCAAATGTCAAAATTAAAAGCATTGAGACTTAAAAAGAGTACGTTTTTTTTTAAAGGGGTACAAGTACAACATTATACTCCCATTACGGGAGATATTTACTTCCACAATAAGAGAAGAAAACTACCCACACATGCTGGTATGTGTATGGTAGGAATTGAACCCATCACCACTGAGGTAGGAGGAATATCATTAACCACTTTACTACAAGTGGATGTACCTTAAAAAGAGTACTTAAGAAGCACATTATAGTCTGGAAACACTTAACAAGTACTTTTTTTAAAAAAATTTTTTTTTATAAAAAGTGATTTCACTTTTAGAAAATGCATTTCAAAATTCTATTTAGATAATTAAAATAAAATTAAAGAAATGAAATGAATGGGAGGTGTATGTAAACCTTTGTTCTTCGATGATCCGGCAGCAATGCTCCAAGAGCTAAGTAGGTCGCATTGAGCTTCATCCTTCTAAGTTTCTCCTTGGCATTGTGCTCTTGTTTCTTCGAAATTTGTCCTTGTTGATCTCCATTGGATTGCACTTGCACAGCCCTTTTCGCACTTTGTAACCGCTTCTTTAACTTATGGTTTCCGATCTCCTTTGTCTTGGCAGTGAATTTTTTTCCAAGCAATCCTTTGTCAATGCTAATTATGGTGGCTTGAACAGGTGAACGTTCAGCTTGCTGATCAGGAAGCATGCTCGAATTGAACCAACCACTATTTTCATGGTTTTCTATATTTAGGGATTTGCTGCCCTCCTCCAGAAGCGACTTTGAATCCTTAGATGTGCCCTCAAGAGTACAGTTAGACAAACTGTGTTCATGACTGTGATGGTTGGCACTATTTCCTTGTAATTCTTTTTTACTTGCATCATGGTTTGCTTCCAAAATTTGACATATATTTTCGAAAGCCTTGAGGGTTGTCGGCAAAATGTTATGATCTTCATGATCGTTGATGCTGCTTTCTAGTAATCCTTTATCTGTGATACGCACATCTAGGGCTGAATTTTCTTGATGATCAAGAAATACACCAGAATTCAACTCACAATTAGTTTTATGATCATAAACTTCTTCAACGGGCAGCAGCATGCTGTTTTCATGTGGAATGGAACATGGAGGATTATATGAAGCTTCAAGAGGAAACAATGAAGAATCATCTTGCCGTTGAAATATGAGGTCCAAACCGTAACCATTATCAGAACCATCGTTTGCCAGAATTGTGCTGCTATTATCATCTAGAAGGGACCATAAATTATCTGAATAATAGGAAGGAAAAATTTGATCCACATGATCAGAATTGGTACGAAGGACTGGAGAATACATTTATATATAATTCTTGCAAGACTTGATGTTCAATGGGGGCCGTCCTAGCTAAATGCTTGCTTCAATCATGAAAATTGACATGCAAAACTTTCTAAACTCCATTGGTCAGAAAATGATAAAACATTAGGCTGATAATCTTGAGGTAGATAATTTCACAGAAACCCTAAACAAAATAGAAATTACATGTTAGTGGAAGAGATTTGCTATATTTTCAGGGATGCATAAAGATGTGTGTAGACTCTGATGTATTTAGGCCATGACTGCAAGAAAATGAAATTAAGGAAAGTAATAAACATTGTTAATTGGTTTTGTCTAAACTAGAAAGTACAGTGAAAAACAATGAAGAAAAAAAGAATATGAAAGTATATGAATATGATCATGATCGATAAAGTAGAGGAAACATCATTTTGCCGCACCTTCAAACGCCATGCCATCCACAATTGTACCTTGAATTATGTAAATCATAAACAGGCAGGTAAAAGAGGAAAGGGAGAGAGAGAAGCATAGTTAAATAAAAATTATAACTGTTAAAAGTGGATTGGTGGATTGAATTGATTTTTCAAAAAGGTGAACAGTGCACCATTTGTCCAAAATAATTTGTTGAACTTTGTCAACAAAAGCTGCACCGAATGCGGCTTTAGATGGCGTCAACAAAAGCTGCACCGAATGCTGCTTTGGGTGGCTCAATTGTTTTGGCAGCTTGCTCTCTCAACTGCCTATAAATAGGCAAGCTCTCAGCAAATCAAGACACACAAGTGAGAGAGAATAGAGAGAAGAAAGGGAGAGAAAAGAAAGAGAGAATTTTGTGAGAAAATTTTGGAGTGTGAAATATTGTAAGGGGTTTTGTGAGTTATCCTCTTGGGGTATTAGAGTGAGATCTCTAATTGTGTACACACCATAAAATTTTCTGATATAGTGGAATTGCTCCTCCTGGTCCGTGGATGTAGGCTTGTTTTTTAGCCGAACCACGTAAATTCTTGTGTCATTTATTTTCTGCTATTTTAATTTTGTCGTCTATTTTATTACATGTACTATCTGATCCTGCTCCAAGCTTAACAAACTGGTATCAGAGCTTCCGGTCGTGTTCCAGGCTGCTAGAAAATTCTTAGTATGCTCTGTGGTTGCAGCATTGTCTGATCTTCCACATCAGAAAAGAATTATTCTTGAGATTTGCTGATTTTGTGCTGTGGTGTGGAAAGTACATGTCTAGGAAAAGTTCTGGCTAAGGAAAGACTTGGTACTTAAGCGTGTCCGTTGTGACCCACCTCTCTTTCCTGGGAACTTACCTGGTGTACTGTTCACTACTACGTACACTATTCAGTATATAGTGTTCGTGAATAGTTCATTGTCTGGTGGGCTCTACACGGTGAATAGTGCCACGGTGAATAGTGCTCTGGTGAGCCCCACGGTGAATAGTGACAACGGTGAATAGTACATTTATTTTGTTCCTATCCTTGTTAAAATTAAGGATGTCGACGGCAAAATTTGAAGTCGTGAAATTTGATCGAAAGATTAATTTCACTTTATGGCAAGTTCGGATGCGTGCTGTTCTTGTTCAAAGTGGAGTTCAGAAAGCTTTGAAAGGTGATAAACCAGCTGATATGAAAGATGCAGATTGGGAGGACATCGATGAAAAGGCCCGTTCCGCTATTCAGTTATCTCTCTCTGATGAAGTTTTACGAGAGGTCATTTCTGAAAAGACCACAAAGGCGTTGTGGGAGAAACTTGAATCTCTCTATTTGAAAAAGACCCTCACAAATAAACTTTACAAGAAGCAGTGTTTATATTCACTCCGCATGAGTGAAGGTACATCTCTTGGTTCTCATATTGATGAGTTTGAATCTCTCATCATGGATTTGCAAAATCTTGATGTCAACATAGAAGACGAAGATCAGGCGCTGCTGTTGCTGTGTTCGCTACCTTCCTCATATAGACATTTTAGAGAAACTATGTTATATGGAAAAGACACAATTTCTCTGAAGGATGTCAAAACTGCTTTGGAGACTAAAGAGAAGATTGACCATGATATCACTGGGCAATCTTCTAATAGTCAGGCACAAGGTCTATATGCTAGAGGAAGATCTGAACAAAGGGGAAGACCACAAGATCGAGGCAAAAGTAGAGGAAAGTCAAAACACAGATCAAAATCTAGAGGCAGAGATGTCGTATGCTGGTACTGTAAAGAACCAGGTCATGTTCAAAGTAAATGTGACAAGCTGCAAAAGAAAAGAGAAAATAAGGTCACTCCACAGAATGAAGAGACCGCCCAAGCTAGTGTTGCTGAAGAAATAGCTGATGTTCTGTTCGTGACAGAAGACCGTTTCAATTCCAATAATGAATGGATTATGGATACTGGTTGCTCCTATCATATGTGTCCCAACCGAGATTGGTTTTCGACATATGAATCTATTGATGGAGGTATTGTTTTGATGGGAAATAATGCCCAATGCAAAACTGTTGGCATAGGAACAATTCGTATCCGAATGCACGATGGCATTGTGAGAACATTATCTGATGTGAGACATGTTCCAGACCTAAAGAAGAATCTCATCTCTCTTGGCACTCTTGATTCAAATGGGTGCAAGTTTTCAGCTGAAGGTGGAGTACTAAGAGTTAGCAAAGGTGCATTGATCGTGATGAAGGCTAAGAAAGCTGGTAGCCTTTATATACTGCAAGGTTCCACTATTACAGGCTCTGCAGCTGTTTCAGAATCATCTATGCATGATTCAGAGGTTACAAAATTATGGCATATGAGGCTCGGGCATATGAGTGAAAAAGGTCTAACTCTGCTAAGCAAGCGAGGACTTTTGTGTGGCCAAAGTACCGGTAAAATGGACTTCTGTGAGCACTGTGTGTTTGGAAAACAGAAGAGGCTAAGCTTTGGTACTGGAATTCATAGAACCAAAGGGACGTTGGATTATATTCACTCTGATCTATGGGGCCCATCGCCAGTTCCATCAAAAGGAGGAGCTCGATATTTATTGACCTTTATTGATGATTTTTCAAGAAAGGTCTGGGTGTTTTTCTTGAAGAACAAAAATGATGTTTTTGACACTTTCAAAAGTTGGAAAACTCTTATCGAGAAGCAGACAGGAAAGCAAATCAAAAGACTCCGAACTGACAATGGTTTGGAATTTTGCAGTGGAGATTTTAATAGATTTTGCGAAGACGAGGGGATCGTTAGACATCGTACAGTGGTCAAAACTCCTCAGCAGAATGGTGTTGCTGAACGCATGAATAGGACTCTTTTGGAAAGGGCCCGGTGTATGCTTTCAAATGCTGGACTGTCCAAAGACTTTTGGGCTGAAGCAATTTCCACAGCTTGTTTCTTGGTAAATTGCTCACCATCTACAGCAATTGAGTTCAAGACTCCTGAAGAGGTATGGTCTGGTAAACCTGCTGATTATTCAAATTTGAGAATATTTGGATGCCCTGCATATATGCATGTTAGTGAAGGGAAACTAGAACCAAGGGCAAAGAAATGTATTTTTCTTGGTTATGCATCTGGGGTCAAAGGATATAGATTGTGGTGTTTAGATCCTAAATCACCCAAATTTGTTATTAGTAGAGATGTTACTTTTGATGAATCTGCTCTACTAACGTCGAAAAAGGAGTCTCCAGTTTCTTCTGATACAGATAAGATAGATGGTGCATCGAAGCAGGTGGAGCTTGAAGTTCCGTGTTCACCATTGATGCCTCAAAATCCTAATATTTTAGAATCTCAATCAGAAGAGGAGATTGATGTTGAAGATGTGCCTTAAGAGGCAAGTCATAGCATTGCTGAAAATAGACCACGAAGAGAAATAAGACCACCACAAAGATACACAGACTTTGTTGCATATGCTTTAACCATTGGAGAAGAGACAGACTCTGTTGGAGAACCTGTCACATATACTGATGCTATTTCTTCTGTTGATTCTGCAAAATGGTTAATTTCTATGCAGGAAGAAATTGAATCACTTCACAAGAATGATACATGGGTACTTGTGAAACCACCAGCAAAGCAGAGGATTGTTGGCTGCAAATGGATCTTCAAAAGGAAAGAGGGAATTCCAGGAGTTGAGGATGCAAGGTATAAAGCACGGTTAGTAGCTAAAGGCTACAGTCAGGTACCAGGTGTGGATTTTAATGATATTTTCTCACCTGTTGTAAAACACAGTTCTATTCGTGTCTTGCTTGCATTAGTTGCCATGCATGATTTAGAGTTAGAGCAGTTGGATGTTAAAACAGCATTTTTGCATGGTGAGCTGGAGGAACAGATCTATATGCAACAGCCACAGGGTTTTATTGTTGAAGGTAAAGAAGATCATGTTTGCTTGCTGAAGAAATCATTGTATGGTTTGAAGCAGTCTCCAAGACAGTGGTATAAACGATTTGATTCGTTTATGATTGGTAATGGATACTCAAGGAGTAACTATGATAGTTGTGTCTATTTTCGAAAAACGGATGATGGCTCATTTGTATATTTGCTTCTTTATGTTGATGACATGTTGATTGCAGCTAAGAAGTTGTCAGATATTGACAAGTTAAAGAAGCAGTTGAAAAATGAGTTCGAGATGAAGGATCTTGGTGCTGCGAAGAAAATCCTTGGCATAGAAATAAAGAGAAATCGAAAAGAAGGAAAATTATTTTTGACCCAGAGAGGATATATTGAGAAAGTTTTGGAGAGATTTGGTATGAAAAATGCTAAACCGGTATCTACTCCATTGGCCGCACACTTCAGATTGTCAGCAGCTTTATCACCCAAGACAGAAAGTGAAAAGAGGTATATGAGTCGAGTCCCCTACTCCAGTGCAGTTGGTAGTATTATGTATGCTATGGTTTGTACGCGTCCAGATATTTCACATGCAGTTAGTGTTGTTAGTAGATATATGTCTTGTCCCGGGAAAGCGCACTGGAATGCAGTGAAATGGATTCTGCGATATCTACGTGGAACTTCAGAAGCATGTCTGGAGTTCAGTCGGAGTAGCAATTCTCTAGTCGGGTTTGTCGACTCTGATTATGCAGGTGATCTTGACAAAAGGAGATCACTTACAGGATATGTATTCACTCTTGGTGGAAGTGCAGTTAGTTGGAAAGCTTCTTTGCAACCTGTTGTAGCATTATCAACAACAGAGGCAGAATACATTGCTATTACAGAGGTGATAAAGGAAGCACTCTGGCTTCGAGGATTGTATGGGGAGCTTAGTTCTTGTTCTAATGCCACTACTATTTTCTGTGATAGTCAAAGTGCAATTCATTTGACTAAAGACCAGATGTTTCACGAAAGAACTAAGCATATTGATATCAAATTTCATTTTGTTCGAGATATCATTGCCCAATGACAAGTTACTGTAAAGAAAATAAGTACTCATGATAATCCTGCAGATATGCTGACGAAATCTCTTCCAAATGTGAAGTTCAAGCACTACTTGGACTTGATTGGTATTTCAAACTACTGAAGTACTTTGCCAAGGTGGAGCGATACTGCTGTTGATCAAAATTCAATCCAAGGTGGAGATTTGTTAAAAGTGGATTGGTGGATTGAATTGATTTTTCAAAAAGGTGAACAATGCACCATTTGTCCAAAATAATTTGTTGAACTTTGTCAACAAAAGCTGCACCGAATGCGGCTTTAGATGGCGTCAACAAAAGCTGCACCGAATGCTGCTTTGGGTGGCTCGATTGTTTTGGCAGCTTGCTCTCTCAACTGCCTATAAATAGGCAAGCTCTCAGCAAATTAAGACACACAAGTGAGAGAGAATAGAGAGAAGAAAGGGAGAGAAAAGAAAGAGAGAATTTTGTGAGAAAATTTTGGGGTGTGAAATATTGTAAGGGGTTTTGTGAGTTATCCTCTTGGGGTATTAGAGTGAGATCTCTAATTGTGTACACACCATAAAATTTTCTGATATAGTGGAATTGCTCCTCCTGGTCCGTGGATGTAGGCTTGTTTTTTAGCCGAACCACGTAAATTCTTGTGTCATTTATTTTCTGCTATTTTAATTTTGTCGTCTATTTTATTACATGTACTATCTGATCCTGCTCCAAGCTTAACAATAACTTACATATATATATATATATTAATAAATCAATTTCGAATGATGATGCAGCATGAAAGTCAATGTATTAGATGACGAAAATGAAGAGAATATTTGATTTTAAATTGCCATAAATGAAAGAGGTGCCAACCATACATATAAAATATAAAATAAATAAGTATAAGATAAGATGACAGAGACAGAGAGATGAGATAATGACTTTCACAATGAGCACATACTCAAGTAAGTAAATAAGTTTACTTTGCTGGTTTTTATTTGTTAAAATCCACCTGAAATAGGGAAAGCATACAAGCATAATAGGTCTTCCTGACTGTCATTAGCCATTACGCATAATTTAAGTTGAAAGGAAATGACACAACTATAGTATGTAAATCATAGGTTTTATTATACGTTAACAACCCCCTCAAGTGTAACGTGAATATGATAGTAAATGCTCTGTCCCGGACACACATTAAAGGGAGAGAGAAGGTTTGAACCCGAGACCTCTTAGCTCCCATTAGACTTAAAAGGTTAAAATGATAGAAAATGAAACAACTATATATAATATTTAAGTTATAGGTTGATGGGTTTTATTATATGCATAAATTGTGGACATATATATAATATCAATAACCTGTAAAGGAACAATTAAATATTAGAATTCTGATTTAGTACAATATTATGCCACATGCAAGTAAGTGCTAGTACAATCTGCTTCCTTTTATGGCTGTTTTGGTGTTCTAAAGTAATCATTCTGTCAAAAGAACTTAAAGAAGTTAAATAATGGCAAAGATGATAATTTTTAAGACATGAGATTGGACATGTTAACAGCTCCATCTAGCTAGTACTGGAAGTGAAAAAGCCACATTGTTATCTTCACTGCATTTCATAACAAGCTCGCTCTGGATCGAGAAGCAGGAAATGATTCAAAACGGAGAGATAGAGAAGATCCGATCTGCCACTAAACAATATTTATACAAATAGTATAGAAAGATTAAAAAGAAATTAGAAAAATATAAGTACAATAGGATCATAAATAACCATTCAGGTCTTCATGAAGTATGTATCAAATACATATATAAATTCTATATAAGTTTTGAGATTGATCATCAAGTATTCATCATATACAAACATAAACAATAATATATTTTCAATTCCGATATCTTACCATGCGACAGATCATAGATTAACCAACTATATAAATATATATTTCAAAAACATAAATCAAGAATACCATCTAAATAATATGATGAAGATAAGGAGAAGAAAAAGAAAATGAGGTAGAAATTAAACGAAAAAGCTGCCTTCTCTCTCTGGTTTTTACTTTGAACATGAAAAGGAAGCTAGCTGCACCTGTAAGTTGTAACCAGCAACTTCTTGCATATATCAGATCAGTGATAGAAGAGACAAAAAGATAGAGAGGCAAAAATTAAACAAATATGAATGATGTTGGTACCTCGTAAGAATCAACAACCAATGAGAATGATACACGTCTAAAGTGAAACCAAAAGATTATTTTTATGGAGAGGGATCAAGTGGTTTTAATTAGGGATTTGAATTAGGATAATTAAAAAAAAATAGATAAATATCTTGTGTAGTACACTGATCCAAATGGAAGTACATTGTTTTGAAAATTTAGGATCTTAAGAATAAAAAAAATTAACTATACGAATATCCCTGACATTAAAGTGGTGTCTTAGTGATAAGTTACTCCCACCCATGTTATCAATATAACTTGTGGGTTCTAATTTTGACCCCTTTCCCCAATTTTAAAATTTGTAATAATTAATAAAGTAAACTATACGAATATCCCTGACATTTGATAAAATTTAACTATATCAATATAAACATTACCGAACTTTTTAACTTTATTATATAAACATCTCTCGTTGTTAAGTTTTTAGCGCGTCTAACAGACAAGGGTAACACAAGGGTAAAAGTGTCCATTCATCTCCCTATTAGAGTCAATCAGATTAAATGAATACTTTAATTCATTAAACTAATAAAAATTATTAAATAAAAAATTAACAAATAATATTAAAATAAAAATAAAAATTGAGCAGATCTGATCCTTTACATGAAATGGAGATGGAGGCCAGTACTCTATATGAGATGAAACCCGACGCTTCATAAGATGATCAGATCTCGTCTCCTTTTTTTTTATAATTCAATGTTCAGAACAAGATTTGAAGATGAAGATGGCTTCTTTTTTATTTAATTCGTTGTTGTGGATTGATGAAAACAGTTGGGTGATGTTTGATGATTTGGAAATTGTGATCTTGTTGTAGATGGAAGTTGGAGAATCAAAACAAGTGTATTGAATTGGGAGAATTTTGTTATGGATGGATTGATTTTTTTTCCAGATGATTTTATCTGAGAAAGATGGAGCATTTTTTTTTAATATTTTTATTAATTATTTAGATTTTTAAATTTTCAAAAATAAAAATAAGTGATATTGTAGACCTTTTGCACCTAACTATTGATCATTAGGAGTTAAAGTTAGAAACTTAACAACATGGAATGTCTGTGCAACAAAGTTGAAAAGTCAGGTGAAGTTTGTGTTGATATGATCAATCTTACTATATTCGTTTAATTTTTCCAAATATCAAAGGTTTTTGTGAAATTTGCCCTAATTAAATGACAAAATGTTTTTGTTGGATGCTCTTTTTGAGTAAAACATTTGGTTAAAAAAAAAAAACTTATCAAACCTAGTTTAATCCTTAAAAAAAAACCTACTTTTAAGAAGCCAATTGTCTAACTATTTCTCTCATTTAAATATATTTATTTTAAGGGTAATAATCATAATCCCCTATAATTTGGGTATTATCCAAACAAATCATCTAGTTTATTTTATGGCCAAACTACCCTCTGTATTTTATTTTATCACTGACCTTTCCCTTGACGTCAGTTTTAATTCTCAAAATACTCTTGGCTGTTAACTATTTCGTTGTTATTTTGATGACACCAAGGGTATATGGGCTAGAATTGTGTTTCAAAGAGACTATCCGTGTTCACTTTAATCCAACCAGGAACGCGAGCACCACACCACATCAAGAATTTAGGAGCCTTACCCAACTTAGGATACCTCTAAACATCTTATATATTTACAAGACATTGATAAACCTCATTGAGTTGAGTTAGACTGTATAGCTAGGTGAATGTAAAAATTAGACGACCCAAGTCAAGGAATTAAGCCAACCATGAAATCACCCTTTCTCCTAAAATGGCAATGTAGTCAGCTGCTAGTGAATTCCCATTCATCTGTCCAAAAAATAGGCAAAAGTATTTAAAAGAAAAGTTACATTGTAGTGCAGTCAGTATAAGAAATAAGAGTTAACTATGCAAAAGAATTGCTGCTAGAAATAGAACTTGCTTTCGCGTACCAGCAGATTGAGTACTACTCTACCAAAATAAAACTATTTGTTTGTTATCTTATATCCCTGAATGGCTCTCAATGACAAACATTTTTTTTTTTAAAAAAAAAAAAACTATCTTTATAAAATTTACTTGTTTTGAAAAAAATCTTGAAGAATATTAATCATAACTATGCCATTAATATGATTTCGTTCTAAACAATAACTATGTGGTCAGTACGATTGACATCTTGTATAGTTGTTAATTCCTTAGAAAGGTATTCCTTCAAACAAGCTGATATTAGGTCATTATCCATACTACTTTTTCAATAAAAATCAGCCACATCAAGATTAATGTATTAGATTTATCATTAAAGTCCAATAATTAAGGGTTAATAGTGTTTCGGCAGGGGATCCTTTATCCCCGTATCTGTTTTTATTATGTGCTGAAGGGTTGTCTAGTCTCATTTGCTCGGTTGAGAATCAGGGGCTTTTTTCTGGTCTTCGGTGTAGTCCTTCGAGTCATAAGATTACTACTCACCTATTTTTTTGCAAACAATAGTTTGATTTTTACTCGGGCTACGGTGGAAGAATGCCTTATTATTAAAAACTTTATGTCCAAGTATTAGAGAGCCACTGGTCAGAAGGTTAATTTTGAGAAGTTCGCCATTTGTTTTAGTGCTCATGTGCCTACTCAGGACAGTTTGGTGATGGCGAATACTTTGGGCGTTCAAGTTGTGACTTGCCACGAGAGATACCTAGATTTACCTAGCTTTGTATTTCACAATAAAAGGCATTTATTCTCTTATATCAAAGATCGAGTTTGGTCTAAGATATGTGGGTGGTAAGGTAAGTTGTTTTCTACTACAAGAAAAGAAGTTCTTCTCAAAGTGTTTGGTTTGCAATCTAAAAAATCAGCCACATCTAATGTAATTTGTTTTATTAAATAATAAAAGATATTATTAAACCGATTAATTAGGAAATTGGCTTCATCAGAAGGTACTAAATAAAACAAATTACATTAGATGCTCAATTGGTATCTAATTCATAAGGTTCATTTAGAAGAAATAAAAGATCAGTTAGCAGACAGTGGAAAAAGCATACCTGTATATGTAAATGGTAGGAGACCCTCTCCATACAAACTTGAAGAGTTGAGGCACTCAAAATGGACATGCCTTGTGCTTCTACATTCTGCAATAGATTTGAGAAAACACTAGTCTCTTGATCCTTGTAATCAATACAAATTATTTGAATGATCACTTCACCCTTTGCAACTTCGTGCAACGAAACCGTGGGAGCTTGGAGCTTATGATCTGATAATTGTGGGGTTTCTCTGAGGTTTTGCTTTTCAATTGTGGACAGCAAATTATTCTTCCTCAGAGTTAGATCTTCTATTTCCTTTTCTAGCTCTGGAATGTATTCAAGAGCTCTATCTATCATTCCTGGTGCAGTACTTCTTCTTTTCTGCAATATTCCAATTAAAGACACGATATGAACAACCAATGTAATAACTCGTTTGAGAGTGTAAATCACCTCTGATGTAACTATTGGTCTAAATAAGGCAAATATATATACCTTCATATATCAAAATTAAAAGCATTAAGACTTGAGAGTGTTAAGACGTACATTATAGTCTGAAAAAACTTGACAAGTACTTTTCTTTAAATTTTTTTTTTTTTTTTCAGAAAGTGATTTCACTCTTAGAAAATGCATTTCAAAATCCAATTTAGATAATTAAAATAAAATTAAAGAAATGATATGAATGGGAGGTGTATGTAGACCTTTGTTCTTCGATGATCCGGCAGCAATGCTCCAAGAGCTAAGTAGGTCTCATTGAGCTTCATCCTTCTAATTTTCTCCTTGGCATTGTGCTCTTGTTTCTTCGAAATTTTTCCTTGTTGATCTCCATTGGATTGAACTTGCACAGCCAGTTTTGCACTTTGTAACTGCTTCTTCAACTTATGGTTTTTCTCCTTTGTCTTGGCAGAGAAATTTTTTCCAAGCAATCCTTTGTCAATGCTAATTAGGGTGGCTTGAACAGGTGAGAGTTCAGCTTGCTGATCAGCAAGCATGCGCGAATCGAACAAACCACTATTTTCGTGGTTTTCTATA
Organism: Xanthoceras sorbifolium; assembly: GCA_003430845.1. NCBI lineage: Eukaryota > Viridiplantae > Streptophyta > Magnoliopsida > Sapindales > Sapindaceae > Xanthoceras > Xanthoceras sorbifolium. The sequence goes on from CM010615.1 coordinate 13,357,703, forward strand.
TTTAGGGATTTGCTGCCCTCCTCCAGAAGAGACCATGAATCATTAGATGTGCCCTCAAGAGTACAGTTAGACAAACTGTTTTCATGACTGTTATGGTTGGCACTATTTCCTTGTAATTCTTTGTCACTTGCATCATGGTTTTCTTCCAAAATTTGACATATGTTTTCGAAAGCCTTGAGGGTTGTCGGCAAAATGTTATGATCTTCATGATCGTTGATTCTGTTTTCTAGTAATCCTTTTTCTGTGATAGGCACAGCTAGGGCTGAATTTTCTTGATGATCAAGAAATACACCGGTATTCAACTCACAATTAGTTTTATGATAATAAACTTCTTCAATGGGCAGCAGCATGCTGTTTTCATGTAGAAGTGGACATGGAGGATCATATGAAGCTTCAAAAGCAACCAACGAGGAGTTTTCTTGCCCTTGAAATATGTGGTCCAAACCGTAACCATTATCATAACCATCGTTCGACAGAATTGTGCTGCTAGTATCATCTTGAAGTAACCATAAATTATCCGAATAATAGAAAGGGAAATTTTGATCTACATGACCAGAATTGGTACGAAATAATGGAGAAGACATTTATATATAATTCTTGCAATACTTGATGTTCAAAGGAGGGCCTCCTAGCTAAATCATGAAAATTGACATGCAAAACTTTCTAAACTGCATTGATCAGAAAATGATATACATTAGGCGCATAGTTTGAGCTATATAGTTTCAGAGAAACCCTAAACAAAACTGACTATACTTTCAAGTAAAAACCATATATATAAAATAAATAAAATAGAAATTACATGTTAATGCATGCAAGTGATTTACTATATTTTCGTGGATGCATAATTAAAGATGTGTGTAGACTCTGATTTAGGTCATGATTGCATGAAATTAAGGAAAGTAAACATGGTTGATTAGTTATGTCTATAAAAGAAAGTAACACTGAAAAAAGAAGAAGAAGTAGAAGATAAAAGCATATGATCATGATCAATGAAAGAAGAGGGAACATATATAATATTATTGCAGTGAGGTCGCACCTTCAAACGCCATTGCCATCCATAATCGTACGTTGAATTAAATCATAAACAGACATATAAAAGAGGAAAGGAAGAGAGAGAGAGAGAGAGAGAAGCATATATAGAACTAAAGTTTAAAAGCTTTTTTTTTTTTTTTTTTTTTGAAAAAAAGAAAGAAATATATTTAATATATATACATACCTCATATTGGTAGATGACTTTGGAATGATGTTGATACAAATTATGAAACAGCATAAAAAGTCAATATATTAAGACTGAAAATGAAAGAATTGTTTTTATTAGATTGTCATAAATGAAAGAGAATGCCACCCTTTCACACATTTATTATTAAATAAATTAGTACAAGATAAATGTTAGATAAACAAATAAATAAAATAAATAAATAAAACCTGACATAATGGCTTTCCTCACTGAGCACATAATTAACCAAATAATGCAAGGGTCAGTCAATTATTAAAAATGAGAATAAAAGATAGGAGGAGGGAGGGTGGTGAAGAGGAGATTTATAGTACTTCATGGCTCTGCAACTTTATAAGCTAAAATCCTCATGAACATGCATGCGTACAACCTCTGATCTTGACATAAATTAAGGATATAATCATATAACAATTAAAAATTAAAATCTAGTTTAGCACAATATGCTGATATGCAAGTACATCGCTGTCTAAGCAGTAGTACAAGCTTCCTCTTATGGTTTGCAATTTACCAAGGACATGGAACAAAACCTGTCCTTTTGGATTATGAGAAATCGTGTTCAGCGAACGCGAATTTGAGAAATAATCACTTAATTCAATAGCTTATCGGTTGAAATGTTAACACCAAATGTTTGGACGAATCCATCTAGTACGGTAAGCGGCAATAAAATCTTCTCTGCATTTCGTAAGAAGCTAGCTTGCTCCGGAATACCTGGAAACGATTCCAATGGGAGAGATAGAAAAGATCCGATCTGCCGCTAAACAAAGAGCTAATAGTATGAGGAAGCAAAGGAGAACAATATAATACAGTATATATACTCATAGAAAGCTTAAAAAGAATTAGAAAATTTATATGTGTGCTCTAAAATGAAAAATACAAGTCTAATAAGATCATAAACAAATTCCAAGTTTTGAGATTGATCATGAAGTATTCATCATATAAAAACATAAACAACATTTTCAATTGCAGACAATATACTGTGCATACAGCATAATCGGGACATTTTCACGACCTCAATCGCGACCTAAATAACTTAACACGCGATAAATTATATAAATATTTAAAATGGTGTAGATTGTCTGCAACTAAAACCAAATACATACATAAATATTCAATAACATAAAGTAAGAGAATAGTTTTTCATATTAACTAACTAAAACCACTAACAAAATTGATTCAAGAGAGCACTGAAACAAAGCAAAACATGAGATATCTATATCTAATTGATATGCTTTTCTTATTAACATATAGATGATGAAAATAAGGAGAAGAAAAAGAACCAAAAACAGTAAAAAACGAAAGAAAAAGGTAGAGATTTAAGGCATAAAATTAGAGGCTAGAACGAAGAAGCTTCGTTCTCTTCTCTGCTGGTTGTTACAGTGATGAGGGGCTGCAACTGTAAACAGGAACTTCTTGTATCAGATGAGTGATCGAAGAGACAAAGAAAGAGACGGAAAGATTAAACAAATAAGATGTTGGTACCTCGTAGGAATCAACTACCAATAGTAATGCTGCACGTCTAAAGTGAAGTCTTTGTTAACACAAAAGAATAATGTGATGGAGAGGAGTGGTTTTGATTAGGGCTTGTATTAGTGTAATAAAAAATAAATATCTTGTGCAGTACAATTATCAAAATGGAAGTACGTTGTTTTCTAAGGAGTACAATTTTTTCTCTTACTTCTAATGCCCTTGCTAATTAACGGAAAAAAAAAAAGAAAAGGAAAAGAATAACACTCTTTTTAAGTTATGTGTTAAAACAGAATTATTATTGTTATTATGGTGTATTTGGTATACAGAATTGAAATGAATTATTTTTATGAAATAATTGAATTGGACTAAATAGTATTGTTGTGATGTATTTATACAGTATAGTTTGAACTAAAAATAATATTATCCCTTAGTTGGTGTTTTATGAGATTAGAAAAAAAATAATTGTGTTTTATATTTAATATTGTATGAGATTGATCTGAATAATCTATCATTTAAAATATTTTAAAAAAATATAATTATTTAAATATTTTAAATTAAATTCGATTAAAAATTTAATTAAACTATTTTAAATTATTTTTATAATATGAAATTATTTTATTTTTGAATAAAATAAAAAATAAAAATAAATAAAACTATTTGAAATTAAATTTTAAATAAAATAATAATAATAATATTTAAATTTTAAATAAAATAATAATATTAATATTTAAATTTTAAAATGTTTTAATTAAATACATTTAATTTTTAACAAAATATAAAAAATTGAAAAAAGAACAAAGAAAAGATTAGAAAAGAAAGAAAGAGAGGCTCTTATTATTGAAAAAGTGAAGGAAAAAAAAACAATTGAGGAGAGGGGGAGGATAAATTAAACTCTTGTTTTTGGAGGGGTTTAATTTGTCCGGTCCGGTGGAATAATAAAAAAAAAAAAATCTTGAACTAAGTAGTCCCATGTCATTTTTAGTGACTCCAAACAAGGAGTTGGACTATTTTTTGTGCAATCTCAATCTCATTCCAAGCAACAAACATGCCCTCAAAGTATTGTTATATTATCCAAATTTATATTTGTGGCATATAAGTCATCAATATCATGTAAAATTATGAAAATGATGTTATGAGTAATGTGTTAGAAATTATATATCACATCATGTTGGCATGAATTTGGACATAAAGTATAACCTCGATAAATTAATAACTTTAATTAAATAATATTTTTGGTCGGTCCCGACTTGAGACTAACATGGTAAATTAATAATTCGCTAAATTTATAAGATAATACATTTTTTAAAAAAACATTTAGGTTCCACATTAAAATTAATAATCTCCTTATACATTAAAATTATATATATACATACATACTCAATTAGGAGGCTTTTGTAAAATATGACTCTAATGTTGCTTGTTTCCTCTTGAAATTGATATTTCCTTGAACCTCATTTCTAACTTTTCTTAGTGCATTAAAAAATTCTGGTGTAGTGTTCTCGTATTGTAAAAGAAAATTATGCAATGTAATTATTGCTTTGAGTTTATCTCGTACGTTAAGTCCAATGTTCTTCAAAAAAAAAAAAAAGTGTTCAAAATATATAAAGATTACCTTGATAAATTACTTTTTTATTAATTAATATATAAATTAATAAATTATTAATTTTTATAGATTAAATAATATATCGATTAATTAATAATGTTTTATGGTCCCAAGGCTATTAATTTATAGAGATTTTACTATATATTTTAGGCAATCTAACATTACACTTACTATTATAATTACACAAATATAGAAGCCAAATCACCCAATATTTAGCTTTTAACGACAAAAACGATTTCATTATTAGTTGACAATGATCTTCCTTGTCATGACCTCCATTTTAGTTAGTCAAACTCAATTAGACTTAACCATTATTTGTTTTAAAATTAATCTTTAAATCGGGATTCCAAACTTTGTCAACAAAATCTAACACCTGAAAAAAATTTATACTTCTCGGTTATTATGCACTGCAAATGAATATTATGCACTGTAAATGAATAAAAATTTTGAAACCCTAAGGTAATTCTGTGCTTAAAAATGAGTAATTACTTTGATTTAAGTGAAACGATAAGGTTTATATATGTCTTAATAGTATATGATAAGTGTGCAAAAACTAAAATAAACAATTTTATTTATTTATTTTTAATATATTAACCTATAATTTTTTGTATTTTTATTTAACTAATGAATTCTTTACATTTGTCTGAATTCCTAGGTAAATAAATTAAAGAGATTTTTTTTTCTAACATTATATATAGCTTGTTTGGAATAGTTTTTAATTTTGGTTTTAAGTTGTTGAAGAAAAGAAATAGTAGAAGCTTGAGCTTCTAAGTTATTATTTGGATTATATATTCATACCGGTGTGCTTTTAAGTTCATTTGGTTTGCACCCTTTAAACTCTTCTAAGAAATGACATTTATGGCCTTGGAGTAAATAATATGTGTTTTTTTTGTAATAAAATTCACTTCATATGGTATAAATATAACTTTGTTCTATAATATTTCCTAAGAAAATTATATTAAAATAATAAAGTAAAGAAAATTAATCTAAAATAAAAAAAATTATTAACTAATAAAGTAATAAAAATTCATCTGAACTAACAACTTCTATTAAAATTAACCCAAAAATAAAGTATTGTTGTGGAAACTTTTCTTAGCTCCTCCCTAGAATTTTCTCTCTGAAACTTCTAGAGCTGAACTAAGTAAAAGCAACCCTAGAGATGGCCCCGGTTCGGTTCGAACCGGGCGGTTCGAACCGAACCGACGGTTTTGAACCGGAACCTAAGGTTCCGGTTCAAAACCGGTTCCGGAACCGGAAACCGGAACCGGGACACCCGGTCCCGGTTCCGATTTTTTATTTTTTGGAACCGGAACCGCCGGTTCAAAACCGGTTAGGAACCGGAACCGGCGGTTTCGCCGGTTCCGGTTCCGGTTCCGGTTCCATTTTTTAAAAAAAAATTGAAAAAAAAAAAATTTTGCTTCTTAAAAGCAAAAAAAAAAAAAAAAAAAAAAGGAACCGCCGGTTCCGGTTCCGGAACCGGCGGTTCCACACCGGTTCTAAAGAACCGGTTGAAGAACCGAACCGGCGGAGAACCGCCGGTTCCAAACCGGAACCGGAACCGAGACCCCTACGGTTCCGGTTCCGGTTAGGCCAAAAATGGAACCGGAACCGGCGGTTCCAAAACCGGAACCGCCGGTTCCGGAACCTTGGCCATGTCTAAGCAACCCCCACCCTTCTTGCGTGCAGCTCCCATCCTTCTTGGATGTTTTCTTTCTAGTTTTTTCTTCTTTTTTTGTTACTGATGGAGACTGAGGAACTATCTAGATGTTGCGAGCGACTGTCTTTATCAGAGGAGGACGGGCCAATTGCGAGGTTGGGTCTTCCTTTGCAGGAACGGGGTCTGAAATCAATGTCCATGTGCTTGTTTGGGAAGTTGATTGCTAACAAGGAGATCAATCGCGAAGCCTTTTGGTCGGCCATCCCTAAAATCTGTAGAACTACGAAGGAATTTGAGATTGAAACCATTGGTACTAGTGCTTTTGTTTTTAGGTTCAGTTGTGCTGGGTATAGAAAGAGGATACTGGATGAGGGTCCGTGGTGCTTCGATAAGTATCTTATAATTCTCTATGAGCCTAAGGGCATTGATAAGATTATTGAATCTAATTTCCATTTCTCTCCGATGTGGATTCAACTTCATAATTTACCTTTAGCTTGTATGAGTCGTGAAGTGAGTTTGTTTTTGGGAGGAATGATTGGTAATGTCATTGAGGAGGATTCTGGATCCAGTGGTGATTGTTTAGGGATGTTTGTGAGAGTTAAGGTGGTAGTTGATGTGGGTAAACCTTTGAAGAGGGGTCCGAGGGTGCTGATGGGTAATCCTGAGGAAGTTTGTGTGGTAGTGTTGAAATATGAACGATTACCTAATTTTTGCTATTTTTGTGGTAGAGTGGGTCATTTGATTAGGGAATGTTGAAAATATTGTTGAAGAATCTCATGTTAGATTTAGGAGTTGGATGAGGGCTGCAGGCCGTCCCGTTAGACCTCGGGGTGGGAATAAATTTAAAGATGATTTTGCAGAATCTGGACAAGATAAGGAGAATTTTATTTGGATCCATGGTTTTAAGGTTTTCTCGGCGGAATATATTCAAACCCTTATTCTAACGCCAAATTGTTGATAGTAAAAAATGGGTTAAGAAGTCAACAATGGTCAACTAAACCACGTAAGAAAATTTAGTGGTTAGTTGAGCTGATGATTTCTAGTCTCAATCTTTAAGGTCTGCGAGAAGGCCACTACAAAAAAAAAGCTTATCTACTACGGCTTATCCACTACGGGCAAAGGTGGCCCGTTTTTAATAATTATATCTACTACGGGATTTTAAAGGCCCGTAGTAGATAATCTGTTAACCACTACGGGCATTTGAAGCCCGTAGTAAAAAACGTCTTCCACTACGGGCCCAGGGCGCGACCGTAGTGGATAATTAGGATATTTAATTATCCACTACGAGCCCAAAAATGCCCGTAGTGAATAAATTTTTTACTACTACGGGCGGCATGGGCCCGTAGTGGATAAACCATCCACTACGGGCCCAGGGTGCGACTGTAGTGGATAATCTGTTATCCACTAGGGCATTTAAAGGCCCGTAGTGGATAACAGAGTATCCACTATGGGCATTTTTGGGCCCGTAGTGGATAACCACATCCACTATGGGCCCAAAAATGCCCGTAGTGGATATTAGACTACTTTTCCCCTTTCGTCCCAAAATCCCTAGCTACAACATTTTATTTTTTCTTTCTCCCTCCCATCGCCGCTCCCTGCTCTCCCACTCCGCAGCAGCCCAGATCGCATAGCCCCAGCTCGTTTGCACAGCCCCTGCGCCCTTGCGCCCCTGCTCCCAGCCCCTGCTCCCCTGCGCGCCCAGCCCCTGCTCTATAGGACTCATCGAGGATATATATCTCCTAACATAAGGTATGTAAAACCATTTTTATGTTTTAATATCATAATTTATTTACTTTCTTTTTCTTCTGTGTAGATCGAGTTTCTTAAATAAAAAATGTTAAATTCTTTGTTTTTTTTTACATCTGTATCATTGTAATATTATATTATTATTGTTATATTTAAAACAAATTTATTTTTTTATAATCGTAATAGTTATTATAAAATAATAAGACTATTTAGATTTTCAAATTAATTTTAACATAAATATTATTTAAGATAAAATTTCTAAAAAATAACTTCTTTTGTAGGAAAAAATTTGGAAATGAGGCCTCCCACCTACCTACCAGAAACCCATAATTTTTTAATTTATTTTTGAAATTTTTATCCCGCACCACTGTCCTGAATCACAATTAAGAGTTTTAGGAGATTGTGGGTGTAAAATTATAAAATCGGTGCTAGCTCTGCAACCTAGTTGGATTTAAGATATGAATTTTATGCTCAGATAGCTTTATTAGTAAAATTTCAACTAAACACTTAACATCTTTAATAGAAATATTGATATCATTTCAATTAACTTTTTTTTTTCTCTCTCTCTTTTTTATTTGGGGAAGGAGACTCGGAGACTCACAACCTACATCTTCAGCTATTTTTAAGTCTTTGGAAGCTGACTCCAAGTTTTCTTTCTTAGGTACATTATAACATTGTAATGTTTATTATGGTTTTTTCTAAAAGAACTTTATTCGCATTTGCAGATTTATAATACAATATATAGTTTGATAACTTAATTACATAAGTGATTTATTCATAAACACATACAATACATGCTAATAATTCATAACATAGTGATTTATAAATATAAAATGGAAAAGAAAATAGTTAATGTGATAAATAAAGTTAACTAATTAAAGTGAAAAGTTGCCCTAATCAAAGAATAAAGTGAAAGGCTCTTTTTTTTTTCTGTGTAGATTAATTAATATTATAGATTACATTTGTAGTGTTTAAAAAGGAACCTTTATTATTGTTGTTTATTTTTTTAACATTAGAAGCATCTTGGGATAATTATAAGATATATATGTTGAAACACATATAATATAATTGTTTTCCTCTAAATGAATTGAAATTCATTTCTTGTAAATTTTCATTGTGAAAGCTAACAAATAGAACGGGACCTTTTAAGTTTTTTTCCCATGCATTTCAGCTCACGGCTTTTAAAAGCTTTAAAGATATAGTGTCATCAACTGCATTTTAAGAAAAATACTTTTCTCCATTATGTGGTACGATTAATGTTAATGTTCAAACTTTATTATTAACTTACTTGATCCATTATTCTTTAATCATATTTTAAAGATTGGATTTTTTTTTAAGTAGACCTTATATCTAAAGATTTCAATACATTATTATTTTTTTCTTTCGATGTGTTTTTATTGCTTTTTTAGTAATATCTAATATGTTTTACCAAGTAAGAATTATCTCTTCGTTATTATTACCAAGTGCTTTATGATCCCTTTATTTATTCTTTTATTTTTTTTTTCTTTTTTGGGGGCTATTCAGCATCAAGCGAAGTTACCTATTGTACTCATTGAGGATATTTATCACACAGGGTGATAGTGTGAGAGGTTGACAGAAGGTATGTGAAATTATTTTTATACTTTAAATATCCTAATAGCACTTACATTATTTAATTAATTGTGTTATTATGTTAGATATTTTCTATTATGAATGAGAGAATATTATTTACAAGCTTTTAAAAAAATTATTTACAATCTCTGCTTTGAGAGAAGCATGGGCATGACTGCACCTGACACCTTCCTCTCTTTTTGGAAGAGAAAACAATATGTTGTTGGTTTATTCATCAACTGTTGTCCACCTCTTTTTCAGCCCGTGAGTCCTCATTCTCCAAGTCATTAAAAGAAACATTTTGTTCAAATGAACAGTTAACATTTTAAAGTAAAGATTAAAAAATTGATGAAATAAATTTAATAAAATTCATTTCTTCACATAAAGTTAGTGAAATTACTGATAAAATCAACTACTTCGCCAGATGATATGTGGAAAGTCAATGTAATTAATTAATTACTTGACAATGGAGAGTAGAAATTACTGATAGTTACATAATCAAGCACGGAGCCGATTTCTTTATTATTTACTAATCCGATGACATGCAATATTTTAATTTTCTGTCACTCTCTTACTTTTTGATGAAGATTGTCAGAAGTAGATATTGTACTTGGATATACATGGCATGTGTGTGTGTGAGTTGTCAAATTATAAAGTTGATGCTTTTGATGAGTGTTGTGTGTATTGTATGGATCCTTTAGGACAATAAATAAACTGTTTTACTTGAAAAGTTCATATGTTGCTGTAATTAAATTTTCATTATTTAATTTTTAGAATATGAGAATTAATAATAAATTAGTGAGTTTAAATTCCAAATTTATATTAATATGCAGGTTCAATATGCAAAGTTTTGTATTTAACTTAAATATGCAGGTAACGTGTTATATTAAATCTATAATATTAGATTAATTTATAATGATATTTTAATTAATTTTAATTACTTTTTACTTTCAGACAAATGATAGAGGACATAGTGCAGGAAGAGGTCCTTTTCATAGTATCCATAAGGTATATAACATAAAAATCTAATAATATATAGTATTTTTGTCTTCTTTAAAACTTTATAAGTTTATAAAGTTTCAATATCTATTGAAATTCAATGTCTATTGAAATTTTATATTTTATTTTTGAAGCAACAATATTCAAGTGCCTCAAATTTATCGGGAGGTAATAAATGTTTGAATATCGCTGGAACTTCTGCAAAGGTAAATTTGAATAAACTTTATTAATTAATAAATTAAATATTGTATTGAGATTTATTGACCTTTAATCACTTTTAATTTTATATGCAAATGTTAGTCATTTTCTAAGGCATCTACAAGTCATATGGATGGTTCAAGTGAAAAGGAAACAAAATGCAAATTATTACATTGGATGGGCAATGGAGAGGTAGTAGCCAAAGCTGAAGTTAATTGCAGGAATCCACAGGCTGTGGTACATGGCATGATTCTTGGTCCAGATTGTTGGAGAGTTTCTGTGAAGAAAATTTTGGTGAGCAAGGTTCCTTTATATCGTGCTAGTACTGAGTTTATAACACTTGAAGATACACTAAACTCATTTATTACTTGGCCAGCGAAATATGTTATATAGTATGTTTATTAGTACATTAAGATTATGTTTATTAGTACATTAAGATTTTAATGTTTTGTAATCAAAATGATATGATTATGTGTTTTTATTCTTCAAATTAAGTATATTAGTTTTAATTGATTGTATTATTATTTATAAATTTTTGAATTATATGTTGTAATATTGCATAATATTTTGCAGGAAATTGAAACCAATATGAATGGTATAATAAATAAAATAGAATTTTTTTTAAAAAAATTATCAGATTATCTACTACGGGCGGCGCCCGTAGTAGAAAATATTATATTAAAAAAGCGACTACGGGCAATGCCCGTAGTGGAAAATAGTTTCGACTACGGGCATTGCCCGTAGTGGAAAATAGTTTCCATTCGGGCAATATTCGTAGTCGAACATAGTTTCCACTACGGGCATTACCCGTAGTCGAAACTATTTTCCACTACGGGAATTGCCCGTAGTGGAAACCTCATTTACTACGGTAACCAGCCCGTAGTCGTTACCTTGACTATCCACTACGGCCACAGTTATAGCGGGCCTGCGCCCGCAGTGGATGAGCTGTTTTTTTTGTAGTGGGCTCTCGGCTGCGATGAGAGCCTTGTGAGCATAAGCAATTGAGTAGATATCTGAAAAGGGGAAGAAAAAGATTGTGAGGAGTGTCGGACTTAAGCCAGTAATTCAACTCCGATGATCAAGTCAGTTCAGATGCGATAAAAGAGTTAATAAGCTAATTCAAAGAGTTTTTAAGGTTAGTGAGTTATATTAAATAGCCTTCTTTTCTCCTTCTTCAATAACCTTATTTATAGTTAACCAGACATTCCCCTTACCTTTTTCTATTTTAGGAATGTCCTTGTAACACCCCCTGACTCAAATCCACTCGGACCGAATTAAGGAACGCTACTATATACTAAAATCTAACTTTTACTTTTATATAAACATAATTTATATCTATATTAAAAACATGTTGAAAGTAGTCAAAATAAATTTCTAAAAATCTTGCCAGAGTTTCCTCTGTTTTTCTGACTTTCCAAAACCTGTTTACAGTTAAAATCCATAAAAACCAACTTTTAAATTCTCAAATCAATTTTGCGCACCCTTCCAAATATAGTGCGACTTACCAACCAATTTATCACAAGATAATATATATATATTCAGATAACATAAATATATAATAAAATATTTACATAGCGGAAACTCTTCAAATATTTACACACATTTTCTGTATATGTATGTTGTATCAAAACATATATATTTATTATAGAAGAACTACCAAAATATATACATGAAAGATGTGATTCCGGACTCTGGTTCTGCAGTCTCTATTCTTCTTTATCTTTATCGTCTTTGAAATGTCTATTACCTGCGTGCGAGAAAACTCAACATGTTAAGCATATTGCTTAGCGGATGTACACATAATTGCATATACATTATACTATATCAAATAATTCAATCTGTTTATTGAAACTATAATAACAAATATATAAACAATATATGGGGCTCATATCAAATCAAATCATAAATTCAACCAATATAATATCCAAAATCAATCAACAGACAAATTATTCATAATTTCTCAAATATTTTCATATAACAAATCAGTTTTCAGACTGGGCTCCTGACATACAAAACATAAGTTATCGGACTGGATTATGGATTGTTCGGCATTGGACACACACCCGCCGAATATCATATCAGAATGGAACACCAACGGAATAACCTGCTGTAAATGTCCCATGACAAATTCAGAACCCTAGGACCGACACTTGGGGTCTGCACTATCCAAAGGGTGGTATAATCGGCACAGTACTGTTCAGATAGAAACCCAATTGACATGTCAACCTCCTATATCCATATCTATGTTCATACACATCAGAGCCATTTCACAAAACGTTTTCTCAAATCCAATGTCATTATATTTCATTTCTTTCAGAATCATCGAATTCAACTTTTAACGTATTCAATTTTAATTCATATCGATATATATATATATATATATATATATATATATATATATATTCAAAATTCAAATTTCATCAAATATCATATAACGGAAATATACGAATATATTTTTAAAATCAATAATCACATCAAATCAATCCGAAAATATATTCAAACGTATTTCATAATTCCATATCGAATCAAAATGCCCTAAAATCATTTTCCAATATATTTCACAAATATTATATAATTAAAATCACTTTCAACAATATATTTTCATAACAATATTAGCATCAAACCGCATGAAAATCAATTCCAAATATTATCCACAATCAAAATTTCGGATATAACACTATTTCAAGAATTCACAATTCAAATCAATCCGAAATCGATTTCAAACTATCAATTCTACTCAATAGAATTCAAATAATTCAAAAACTATAAGATTCGATAATTTCAAAAATTTCTAGAAAACTAGAAAAATGTGAAAACTCGTATACAACGAATCTGAACTATAATCTATAATCAATATAATTCAAATAACTCAAATTTAATCAAATTCAATCAATCCAAAATATTCTGGAAAACGGAAAAATTCGAAAAAACACGTGTACACCGAACCTGAACTATAATCTATAATCCATATAATTCAACTAATTCAAAAACTCTAAAATTCGACAATTCCTAAAATTTCTGGAAAACTGAAAATTCAAAAAATACGTATACACCAAGCCTGAACTATAATCTATAATCCATATAATTCAACTAATTTAAAAACTTTAAATTCGACAATTCCGAAAATTTCTGAAAAATTAAAAATTCAAAAAATACATGTACACCAAACCTGAACACTTCCTCATTCTCTTTTCTTTCTCCTCCTCCTCTTTCCTTCTTCTTCTTCTTCCTCTTCTTTTTTTTTTCCTTTCTCTCTCTTCTTTCTCTCTCCTCTTCTCTCTTCTTTCTCTCTCGTTTCTCTATTCTGTTATGCTTCTGTGTGTTTGCTGAATGTTTAAGAGCTTTTGCTCTCTTTGATTCATTTAAGTGCACCGCTCTACCGCTTTATTTTTTTACAATTTTTGAGGCATCGCGACCGCGTACCGCGAGCGGTGGTTGCGTCGCTCAGTCGGGATGCTCACTGGTGGAAATTTACCATTTTTACCGCCAGCAGTTACCACGAGCGCTGGTTGCGATCCTGGTCGCAGTGCTCACTAGTCTAATTTCTCCATTTTCACCGCGAGCAGCTACCGCGATCCCTGGTCGCGATGCTTACTGTTCAAGTTTTCACCCTTTTCTTCGTGCATTGTTTTTGACCGTTCAAATTGGTATATTTAATTACATTTTTCACCCCTCAAATCATAAATATCATATTCACATACTCAAATTTAATTTAATCATACTTTTCATATTTATTTGAAATTAGGGATGTTACAGTCCTGGTTGTAGCAAACTTGGTCAGCTACATGTTACCTTAAATGTGAAATACGTGTCTTCTCGAAAAGCCTGTCCAGGGATGAGACATGATGTGTGGTTGAATGGTAACTTGTAGAACTAGTGTATTTAATGCGCCTGACTTCTCTGATGATAAGAGTCTGAACTTGGTCAAATTTATTATAAATATTGCCAGATGCATTATAGGTTGTCAAACTCTAAGCTGACTAGAGCCGTACTGTTTGTCGCTGACACCATGATGACAATCAATTAATATTCTGCGAGAACATTGAAGATACTCGGATGATTATCTTTTTAGCCGACCACCTTTTCGGCGGTTTATTACCAAACGACGTCGAAACTATCTTTAGTCTAAATGGCTATTCGATGGTTAAACGACTGTGTATTAGGATAAGGATGACGTGGTGGTGTGTGGATGGAAATTACGTATAACATGGTGTAATCTCAAATATGATCTAAAATAGGATTGTCTCATACTATAGAACTAATTAAAAAACAACAATTTAAAGATGTTAACCAATTGAAAGTTACAGAGTAATTAAAATTTTATGTTATGACATCATAAAGTAAATATCAACTGATGTATAACTCATGTAAATATAAAATAATCTGAAAAAATAACATATTTTAAGCCAGAAGATATGAAATTAATTGATGTAGAGAGCAAAAATGCAAGCTCATGTATGAAATACTCCATTCAGCTTTATAAATTACAACTTTAGGGGTCACTTGAAACAGAGTGATCCATGCAAAGATCTTATATGCAAGCTCGTGTATGGAAAATAAATTATCTATAATCTTGTTTTCTAAAATGTTCAATTTTAATAAGGCACTGGACTCACCAGTAATCATTTACAATCATCATGGAACTTCTCCAAGCACATTGCCCCACTAGCAATTCATCCGGTCAAAACACTGCGGGCTTCATCATCTCATTTGACATATTGACAAATTACATCCAAACTATACTATTACTTAATACAGTAGTCAGAAGGGTAATAGGTTTTTTTTTTTTTTTTATCTTTAGTTGGTAAAGATTCAATCTTTCTTTTTTTTTTTTCAATTTTTTTAAACGTTATTTATTTATTTTTTTCAGTATGATCTCAATAGAAATTTATTTTTTAAAAAAATATTAATTTTTATTAATTTTATTATTTTAATGTTAAATAAAATAATCAAATTATTTTAATAATTAATAGGTAGGGGTAATTTAAATATTTCATATATTTTGATCAGTCAATAGTTAAATTTAATGATCAACCGCTTAGTTAAGGTTATTAAACTGTAATGAAAGTAAAAGTGCAGTTTAGTTGCAATTTATCCATATATCAAGATATTCCAATACAATTTATCCCTTTAAAATACCTTATAACTTCGTACCTAAAAATAAAACTCCTGCATAAAATAAAGTTATGTTAGCTTGACTAAATATGAAGTATGATGATAAAAAGCAAATCAATAAGCATCACTACCATCGAGCCATGGTAAGAGTACTTATTCATTTTGGTAATATTTCAGGTTCGAGTCATCATCAGCGTAAGTATTATATTAAAAAAAAAAAGCATACAGTAAAAAAATACTTAAGACAATAACCAGCAATGAGAAAATCATTGCAATTTCCGATAACAGTTCTGCATTAGCAGAATTGGAATAGCATATCATTTACATATTATTTTAATTTTCTTTTTACTATATGCCTAACCGGTACCTACCTCACACAAACAAATATAAAATTAATCCCCATCCAAGGTTGTGTTATATGAATTTACAGGATTGAAGAAAAGAAGAGAAGAAATAGAGGAAATAGAAGGAGAAAAGAGTGGAAAATACTCCTGATCATTTTTTTATTGACAACTGGGAGCTTATTTGTAAGCTCTTCTTACAACAAACCTGACTGAAAATAAGGAACTAACTGTTATATCCACCAGCTCACAACGGGAAACAAATAACAGAGAAATGTGCAACAAATCCCTTAACAAATTATTGAAAGCAATAACTGACACTACCAAGTCAACAGAGAACCAAGTCATCAACATAGTGCCACTCCTTCTTCAGCATGCGTGCATGGGATGGCATGGGATGACACATATCATTCCATTGCATTTTCCCAAGTAGCATCTTCTGGAGGGGAACCTGATCACCACCAAGATTTCCTTGCGTGGCCTATACTTCCCCTTTTCAATGACTCTGTTGGGCAAGACAGCTTCAGGTTGAGGCAGAGAAGAGTCACAACCGTGGTCCCCTTCAGGAGGAAGATGGGGGCTGGTTGGTATGGTCGAACCGTGGACTTTTTTCAGGAGGCTAACGTGAAAGACATTGTGTACCTAGGACCCTGGAAGCAACTCCAAACGATAAGCAACAGAGCCCCCTCAGGCTAGTACCTGAAAAGGGCCAAAAAACCATGGAGCAAGTTTAGGGGAAATGCGATGGGCCACTATATTTTAACGATACGGTTGGAGGCGTAGATACACATAGTCCCCCACTTCAAACATGACTTCCCTTCGATGTTGGTCCACCAAACTCTTCATGCGATTAGAAGCGACATGAAGATTGGTACGTAACTGTCTGATAATTTCCTCCCTGGTTTGTAAAAATTTATTGACAGCTTGTACCTTGGTGGTACCAGGAACGTACGAGAGTATAGTTGGTGGATGCTGTCCATACACGGCTTCAAAGGGGCTGACTTTCATTGCCGAATGTATCGTAGTGTCATAACTGTATTCTGCCCAGGCAAACCACTCCACCCATTTTTTGGTTGATCGCTTGTAAACACTGTATGTACTGTTCGAGTGTTCAATTTACTGGCTCCGTTTGACCATCAGTTTGAAGATGATAACTCAAACTCATTCAAAAGGCAGTACCCTGAAGCTGAAACAAGGTTTTCCAAAAAGTACTTACAAAGAATCAATCACGGTCACTTACAATTGAAACCGAAATACTGTGGATTCGAATTATCTGATTCAAGAATTCTTTAGCCACACTCAAAGCAGTGAACGGATGCTTCAAAGGAATGAAATGCGAATATTTTGAGTGGCGGTCTACCACTACCATGATCACTATGAAGCAGTTAGAAGGAGGAAGACCTTCAACAAAGTCCATAGAGATATCGATCCAGATACGGTTAGGGATTGGCAATGGTTGAAGAAGTCCGGCAGATTGGAGAGTGTCAATCTTGCAGCGCTGATAGACGTCGCACTCCTGGATTAATTTTCTGACTGTATTGTGCATCCCAGGCCAAGAAAAATTCGTATGCAAATGGCTCATGGTTTTATGAAAGCCGAAGTGGTCTCCTATAGGGGAGGAAATAGGAATGACAATCCGATAAAATAGCAGGAAGTAGAGACGAAGTAGGACTTAGTAATGTTAAGATTTTAACCAGTGCTCTGATGCTATTGTTAGGATCTACATGTGGAAGCAATATACCGCAACTAAAGCAGAGATTTGAGAAAAGTGGAGAAGAACTGGACACACAATATTTACGTGGTAAAACCCCCAATTAATTTGAGGGAAACATCCACGGGCAAAGATAGAACGACTTTACTAGACCAAAATAATTACACCCTCTCTCTAATAATACTAGGAGAGAACAACCTCACAAGAGGCTTAAGGGAGAAGAGAAGAGACTATATTTTAGGATGGTTTAACAAATGAATGACGGGGGTATTTATAAGAAAATTTTGGGTACTGTTCATCAGGACACTGTTCATTGTACGGTGCACGCGTACGGGACCCACCAGGCGGTGCGCACTGTTCATCACTGTACTATTCATATTGAGTCAGCCCAATACTGTGTTGAGCCCAAACTATTTGGGTTACTACCCACCCTTTTAGACCTTATCATTTTGGGCCTGAAAATGTCTTCACTCTTTAACATTCTCCCCACTTGAAGTCATTTTTTATGGTCCACACATCCTTCTATTGTTTGCTCATGCTCATGTTGCTTACGTTTCTACTAGGTCGAATGAGAATCTACACCCTATGAACTTGTCAATATTGATTGGCTTGGTCGTTGCATGTGCTACGTTCTCCTTGGTGTGAATCTTTTTCATATCCACACTTCCATCTTCCACTACTTCTCGAACAAAATGATATTGAACTTCTATATGCTTTGTTCTGGAATGAAAGGGTTGGAATCCTTGTGATATGCAAGGCACTTTGACTGTCACAAAACAGAGAAATTTTCTCTTGTTTGTGCCCAAGCTCTTCCATTTACCTCTTCATCCAAATTGCTTCTTTACAAGCTTGTGTAGCTGCCATATACTCAGCTTCTGTTGTAGATGAAGACACAACAGTTTGTAATTTGGAAATCCAGCTCACAGCTCCTTCTGCACATAACCTGTAGTGAAATTTCTTTTATCGATATCTCCTGCAAAATCTGACTCTTCATAGCCTCTGACAATGAATTCTGATCCTTCACAACATAATGCAACATCTGAGGTTCCTCTGATGTATCTCAGAATCCTTTTCACACTATTCTAATGCTCTTTACCAAGATTCGTCATGTACCGACTGACTACTCCCACTGTTTGTGCAATGTCCGGTCTTGTACATATCATAGCGAACATTAAACTTCCCACTGCTGATGTATACGGTAATCAAGATATCTACATCCTCTCTGCTTCAATTCTAGAACTCATACTTGAGGATAACTTGAAATTAATAGGAAGAGGGGTAGAAATTGGCTTACAATATTGTATATTGAAGCGGCGCAATATTTTATTGAGATAATTCTTCTGGGAAAGCCAAATCTTCTTATTATTTCTGTCTCGTTGAATTTGCATCCCTAGAATCTTGTTTACTGGTCCCAAATCTTTCATATCAAACTCCCTAGCTAACTGTGCCTTTAATTCTCGGACTCGAGCTTTGTTGGGGCCTGCTACCAACATGTCGTCCACGTACAACAGCATTACGATGAAATCACCATCATCACCAAACCTCTTGTAATGAGTACAATGGTCTGCACTAAGTCTGTTATACCCAAGGCTTATAATGAGGAATCAAATCTCTTGTACGAACACCTCGACGCCTGTTTTTAAACCGTACAGAGATTTGGTACACCTGCAAATTAAGTTCTCCTTACCTTTTTCAGCAAAACCTTCTGGTTGGAGCATACATATTTCTTCTTCAACTTGTCTATGAAGAAACGCAGTTTTCACATCTAACTGCTCTAAATGTAGATCAAATACATCACGCATAGCCAGGACTACTCTGCTGTAGTAAGTCGAACTACAGGGGATAATATCTCACTGAATTTAATACATTCTTTCTAAGCATATCCTTTCACCACCAGTCTTGCACGAAACCGCTCCACTTGATCATTGTTATCTCGTGTGATCTTAGAGACCCACCTTTTTGCCAATAGCTTTCCTTCCATATGGTAGTGGTACAAGTTTCCATGTCGTGTTCTTATGAGAGCTTTCTTCATGCATTTCTATCATCCACAAGGATACCCCTAAGCTATTCATTGCTTCATTGAGAGTTAATGGCTCTCCATCCTCTGTTAGAAGACAACATGCAATATTGCTCTCTGTAACATACTCTAAGTGCCATACCGGTACTTTCCTCTCTCAAGTTGACCGTCGAATTTCTAAGGCTTCGGACTCAACTGGTACTTATGCCTCGTGCGCCGATGCTGCTTCAGAAGAATCTGAATCTTCTTTTTCTAAATTTTCCTCCTGAACTATTATAGTCTCTAGATTTTCTTTTAAAGTGCAATCACCTCATTCATTATGTATTTGATTTTCTACAAAGATAACATTCATGCTTGCTATGACTTTGTAGGCAGTGGGGTCCCACAAGCGATGCCCCTTTACTCCGTCAACATAATCTAAGAAATACTTGATTCTCTTTTTTGAATCAAGTTCCACCCGTGCTTTAAAAGCTTTAAACACTGCACACATATCTGACTTTCTCTTGATCGAGTGGAGTAATCATCAATTGAAGGTCACCATATACCTTGCTCCTTCTAGGGATATATCCGGTGATTCCCAGACATCAGAATGATTCAAGTCTAGAATGTATTATCTTCTAGTAGTACTGCTACTGAACTTCAATTTATACTGCTTGCTTGTAACACAATGCTCACATGAGAATAGATTTGCTAATTTGAGCCCAAGAAGCAAATTTCGATCGGAGAGACTCTTCAAACCTCATTATGATATATGGCCTAGTTTGCAATGCCATAATATCGTTGACTCTTCTCCATGGTTGGTTGACACATCACATGAATCTGCTTCTTGTAGTGTTTCCCCTTTAAGCATGTATAGATTTGCAGCGATCTTCTATGCCTTCATAATTGTAAGTGCGCCTTTGACAATTTTCAAGATTCCATTTTTTACATAGGTCTTGTATCCAAGATCTAATTGTCTCAAAGACAATTGATTCTTCTTCAGGCCATTCACATGTCATAGCTCCTGAGTGGTGCGAACTGTACCATCGTGCATTTTTATCTTGATGGTACCAATACCAGCGATCTCTTAGGCATGATCATTACCTATAGATCCTCCAAGATAGATTCATATTTGTGGAACCATTTTCTTCGAGAGGTCATGTGCCAGGTGGTTGCTGAATCTAGACATCAGACATCAGCAAACCGTTCTCTGTCTTCATTAGCAGTAGTGTCCTTGCTGTGTAAAACTTCACCATCATCTGAAGTGCTACACCCTTGAGAGCTTGATAACACGAGAGCTCCGTTATCCCACTCTTCTTCTTATGCCAACACTCTAATATGGCATGCCCGCTTTGCCACAATTGTAGTATTTGATACTCTTCTTAGATTTTGACCTACCATGATTACGACTCCCACTGGGACCATGTTCCGTTGATCTTCATCTCATTTTTGTTAATGCTTCTGCCTATTGTGGACTTGTGAATCTGTCTTCCTTGTTTTTGCGCCTGCTCCCTTTATCTAATACAGCGGTTGCAATATCATTAAAGACTAGATGCTCCACAATACTTGATGATGAGCTGATCATACAAATCTGGTAGACTCTGAAGTAGAAGTTCCGCACGCTCATTTTCAAGGTATTGATGTGGTCAGTCATCGTTGAAGATTCTGCTATTTGAAGAGTATAGAGTCTCATTTTCAAGAAGATTTTGTTGTATAGTGACTTGGCCTCGTACTACTTTGTCAAAGTATCTCATATCTTCTTTACTGTCTTCTTCCCTGCCATACTTGATAATACTTCATCAGCAAGTGCCAAATGCATATTACCTCCCATCATCAGTAATCTCTTTTGGTATGCCTTCAATTGCTGCCCGACAAGTGTCTTTCATTAGTATTGCCCTTATCTTCCTCTTCTTCCACAATGTGAAATTGCTTCCGTCGAACTTCTCAATCTTGAACTTTGTTGCCATCATGTTGATGATGATCTACTTCTCACTTGGATCGACTCACACTATATCACCGTATAATACCCGTATACTGGAATAATGACCGTAGTTATGAACAGTGCACCAAGTAAGTTCCCAGGAAAGAGAGGTGGGTCACAACGGATACTCTTAAGTACCAAGTCTTTCCTTAGCCAGACCTTTCCTAGACATGCACTTTCCATACCACCACACTTATTTCCAGCAACGACGAATCCTATCGGAAGCTCCTTAGTCAATAAACTCAAGAACAATTCTTTTCTGATGTGGAAGATCAGACAATACTGCAACTATAGAGCATACTAAGAATTTCTTAGAGAATCTGACACCTTAGCAACTCAGAATGCAATATGAGACTCTGATACCACTGTTAAGATCTTAGCCAGTGCTATGATCCTACTGTTAGGATCTACATGTGGAAGCAATATACCGCAACTAAAGCAGAGATTTGAGAAAAGTGGAGAAGAACTGGACACACAATATTTACGTGGTAAAACCCCCAATTAATTTGAGGGAAACATCCACAGACAAAGATAGAACGACTTTACTAGACCAAAATAATTTCAATCTCTCTCTAATAATACTAGGAGAGAACAACCTCACAAGAGGCTTAAGGGAGAAGAGAAGAGACTATGGGTCCGTTTGGAAGAGCTTTTCCGAGTAGAGCTTTTAGGAGTTGATCTTTTTGAAGTAGATCTTTTACAAGTAGAGCTTTTAAGGAAAAGTCATTGGTCGTTTGATTGTCAATTAAAAAAACTCTTTTAAGCTGAAGATTGTTTGGTTGTATTAAATTTAAAAAGCTCTTTTAAATGATAGAATTACCAAAAAGGGCATTAAATAATTTTAAAAATAACAAAAAAATAATATAAAATAATATCTTTTAATATAATTAAAAAATATTATAAAAAAGTATGAAAATATAATTTTCTAAATAAAATAATTAAAATAACAATAACAAATTATTCCAATAACATGAAAGTCAAAACAAATAGTAAACTAATTATTTCCCGTGCATAAGAAGACTTGCAATTTGATCGCATTCATCATCCATCTCATATTGACGTAACGAATTTGTGATATTCACTTCGCTAACTGTTTCTCTTTCATTCTCTCCTTCTTCTGGTAGTAGTTCATCATCATCATCATCATAGGGCTTGAACTCTTGATCTTTGTTGGAGTAAATTCTAATGAAATTATGAAGAGCCATTGAAGCAATTACATTTTTTACTTGCTTGCTTAAAGGGAAGTTAGGCATTTGGCATAAAATCTTCCATCTATTTTTCCATACACCAAATGTTTTCTCAATAGTATATCTTAATGAAGAGTGTGCATCATTAAATATTTTTTTTCCCTCTTGGGTGACATCCACATCGAAAATCCGGAAGATGATAACATTCTCTCTTGTATGGCCCTAAATAACCCTTTATGTAAGGGTATCCAACATCTACACATTACTTGTAAAATTTTTCCAACCAGTTCTATTGAAGTAACTGTTAGGTTGATTCCCTACCAATGTCTCATTGACGCAAATCTTGATGAAGGTATCAACAGTAAAATCATTCCATTCTGCCTTAGTTTTTTTTTTTTTCTAATTTTCTTGCAAAGATGTTTCCATTCTAAACAGATAATAGTACATCAATTTTCATCTTATATAATATCTAAATATCTACCAACAAACCTATTATTTTTTTTATTTTGCAAAGTAAAAATAAAAATTTATAGTGCAGGCAACATACTGTAAAAAAAAAAGTAAACAAATGTTAGGAAATTATAGCACAATTTCCCTATAACCAGATTTGTGAGAAAGCGAAATATAAGCGGAAATAAAAAACACACACACAATTTGATAACGGAGTTCGGCCAATTGTGCCTACGTCTCCGGACCCGCTGCAGATCGTTTTACTAAAGGGAGAAAATATACAAAGTGTTTACAACACTTACAACTCACAACCACTCACAAACTACAACCCACTCCCAATTATGCCCAAGAATTTTTCTCACAAAATTCTTTCACAAGCTTTTCTTTCAAACTCTCTCTTATTCTCTAATTTTGGGATTTCTAACAAATGAGAGCTAAAGGGTTTATATAGGCTTCAAAAGAGATGGGTTGGTGGAATTAGGCAAGAAGTTAGGCACCTCCATTTGACATTTGCACAAGTTAGGCAAGAAGTTAGGCACCTCCATTTGACATTTGCTCAAGTTAGGCAAGAAGTTAGGCACCTCCATTTGACATTTGCTCAAGTTAGGCAAGAAGTTAGGCACCTCCATTTGACATTTTACAATTGTCTTGACAATCTCCCACTTGAAGACTGATTTCAATCTGTCTTCACACCTCGATCTATGCAGCAGCTCTTTCACGGTCTTGTTACTATTGCAGGCCAACTGAAGCTGAACACAGCTTCAGTTTGTCAGTCGTCACCGTCTTTGTCAACATGTCTGCTGGATTTTGAGCTCCACTAATCTTTTCAAGTTTCAAAATCCCATCTTCCAGAAGTGACCGGATAAAATGATACCGCAACTGTATGTGCTTCGTTCTGGAATGAAAAGACGGATTCTTTGCTAGATGGATAGCACTTTGACTGTCACAATACAAGACATTGTCTTCTTGTTTCTTTCCCAGTTCCTCCAAGAAACTTTGTAGCCAAACCATTTCCTTGCTGGCTTCCGTGACAGCAACATATTCTGCTTCAGTTGTGGAGAGAGCAACTATCTTCTGTAACTGAGACACCCAACTCACTGCGGTACCTCCCAGAGTATAGACATACCCTACAGTGCTCTTTCTGATGTCAACATTTCCGGCTAAGTCAGCATCCACATAGCCTGTTAGTGTCGTATCTCCACCTTTGAAACAAAGTGTCTTGTTTGTGGTACCTCGTAAATACCTGAGGATCCATTTGACTGCTTCCCAGTGTATCTTACCTGGATTGTTCATGTACCTGCTAACAGCTCCCACTGCTTGGGCAATATCTGGTCTGGTACAAACCATGGCATACATCAGACTTCCAATTGCTGAGGCGTACGGAACCTTTGCCATATGTGTACGCTCTTCCTCTGTCTTCGGTGACTGTTCTTTGGAGAGTCTGAAATGAACACCCAAAGGTGTACTCACTGGTTTAGCATCTTGCATGTTGAACCTTGAGAGTACTTTCTTGATGTACTCAGCTTGTGATAACAACAAAGTCTCTGACTTAGTGTCTCTCTTGATCCTCATTCCAAGAATCTGCTTTGCAGCACCTAAGTCTTTCATTGCGAACTGCTTCGACAATTCCCACTTCAAATTCATAATCTCTTGCATATCTGAACCTGCAACGAGCATATCATCAACGTACAACAATAAGATAATGAAGCTGTTGTCGAACCTTTTGATGTAGCAACAATGATCTGCTTGGCATCTTGTGAAACCGCTGCTGCTCATAAAACTATCAAACTTCTTGTACCACTGCCTGGGAGCTTGTTTTAAGCCATACAAGCTCTTCTTTAACCTGCATACTAGGTTTTCCTTGCCTGCTTCTTTGAAACCTTCCGGTTGCCTCATATAGATTTCTTCCTCCAAGTCACCATAAAGGAAAGCTGTTTTTACATCTAACTGCTCAAGATGTAAATTTTCTGCAGCTACAATTTTCAACACCAGTCTGATTGTAGTCAGCTTCACGACTGGAGAGAAAATTTCATTGTAGTCAATACCTTCTTTTTGCTGAAAGCCTTTGACAACCATTCTAGCTTTGTAGCGCTTGTTTCTATTGTGTTCTTCTTTAATCCTGAAGACCCATTTGTTATGAAGAGCTTTCTTGCCTGGTGGTAATTCAGCTAATTCCCATGTCTGATTTGACATAAGCGAGTCCATCTCATCTCTCATGGCAGACTCCCACTTGACTGAATCCTCCACTTGCATTGCTTCATCATAGCACTCTGGTTCACCACTATCAGTTAGCAACAAGTAGTGTAAAGAAGGCGAATAACGCTGGATTGGCTTAAGAACTCTGGAGGAGCGTCTCAGTTCTGGAGCGTCTAGTTCTTCTTGAACTGTTTCAGGACTGCTCTGAACATCACTTCCAGAAATCTCCTCAAACTCAGCAAATTCCTTTGTTTCAGCTTCGGTAGTGGAGCTACTTGATTCTGCGATTGATCTGTCTTTGTACATCAAATTCTCATTGAATATGACATCTCTGCTTCTGATGATCTTCCGATTTTCATAATCCCAAAACCGGTAACCAAACTCATCACCACCATAGCCAACAAAGACACATTTATTGGACTTGGCATCAAGTTTACTTCTTTTGGCAGAATCTATATGTACGTAAGAGATACAACCAAACACTCTTAAATGCGAAATGTTTACCTCTTTTCCGCTCCAAACTTCCTCTGGTATTCCACCATCTAAGGGAACTGAGGGCCCACGGTTGATCAAGTAAGCTGCAGTGTTGACAGCTTCAGCCCATAGCATTTTGGGCAAACCGGCATGTAACCTCATGCTTCTGGCACGTTCATTCAGAGTTCTGTTCATGCGCTCTGCTACGCCATTTTGCTGTGGTGTCATGGGAACTGTTTTCTCCATCTTGATCCCACTATTTGCGCAAAATTCTCTGAATCTGCTATCTCTGTACTCTCCTCCATTGTCAGACCTCAACCGCTTGATTTTTAAACCAGTCTCATTTTCCACCATGACCTTCCATTTTCTGAAGGTATCAAAGACTTCTGATTTCTTCTTCAGAAAATAAACCCACACCTTCCTTGTAGAGTCATCGATGAAGGTGACATAATACAGTGAGCCTGAAAGAGATGAAACTGGAGATGGTCCCCACACATCGGTATGAACCAACTCTAACTTTTCTGCCTTGGGTATCTTGCCAATCTTTGCAAAACTGACTTTCTTCTGTTTGCCAAAGATGCAATCCTCGCATAGTCCGACATCTACAACCTTGAGATCCGGAAGCTTCCCTTTTGACAGAAGTGTCTTCATCCCTTTCTCGCTCATATGGCCAAGCCTTTGGTGCCATAGGTTTGACTTTCCATCAGCATCTGCTACTGCAACAATATTCTCTAAGTTTGAGGTTACATAGAGAGTACCACACTTCTTACCACGAGCAACGACGAGTGCTCCTTTGGTAATCTTCCACTCACAGCCTGAAAAAGTTGTACAATATCCTTCTCCATCAAGTTGTCCTATCGAAATCAAATTTCTTTTGAGACCAGGAATATGTCTCACTCCTTGCAGCTTCCAGGTACTCCCGTTTGGCAACTTTAATCGGATATCTCCTTTTCCGACAATCTTCAAGGTTTCATCATCAGCTAGATGAACCTTCCCAAAGTTACCACTGGCGTAGTTCTCCATGATCTCTCGGCATGGGGTGGCATGGAAAGATGCTCCTGAATCCAGAATCCATGATTCAATCGGGCTGTTGACGCTTAGAATCATAGCATCACCTGCTTCCTCCGGTCACATTGGCGGATTCCTGTGTGCCGGTATCTTTCTTCGGTGCTCGGCAATCCCTCTTAAAGTGACCCTTTTTGCCACAATTATAACAGCTAAAATCTTTCTTTCCTGATCTGGATTTACCCCTTCTGGATTTCGATCTGCTACGATATGAACTTCTTTCTGAAGTTCTCCCTCTGGACTCTGTGTGTAAGGCTGAGGAGCTTGATGCTTCACCCGATTCTCTCCGCCGAATTTCTTCACTCAATACCAGATCTCGAACATCGTCAAATTTCAATTTATTATTTCCTGACGAACTGCTGACTGCTGTGACAGTAGCATTCCAACTGTCTGGTAGAGATGACAAGAGAATCAAGGCTCGAACTTCTTCATCAAATTCGATTTCCACGGAACTCAACTAGGTTGTGATTGTGTTGTGCTCATTCAGATGTTGAGCGACTGATGCCCCTTCCGCCATCCGCAAGTTGAATAATCGCCTCATCAAGTGAACTTTGTTTGAGGCCGATGGCTTCTCATACATATTGGAGAGAGCCGTTATAAGACCTGCCGTGGTCTTTTCCTTTACTATATTGAAAGCAACATTCCGGGATAACGTTAATCGGATCACTCCGAGGGCTTGTCTGTCAAGAAGATTCCAATCTTCTTCCTTCATATCATCTGGCTTCTTTCCTAAAAGAGGTTGATACAGCTTTTTCTGGTACAGATAATCTTCAATCTGCATTTTCCAAAAGCCGAAGTCCGCACCATCGAACTTTTCAATTTTAATCTTCCCTTCGTCTGCGGCCATCGCTCCCACTCGAATCTGGCTTCCTTTGGATTGTTTCTGACTATTTCTGCTGACTGTCGTGTATTAGAACACCTCCGTCGACACACCGGTACTGCCGACAAAACTCACAGAAACTGACAGAATCTACCACCAAAGCTCTGATACCAGTTGTTAGGAAATTATAGCACAATTTCCCTATAACCAGATTTGTGAGAAAGCAAAATATAAGCGGAAATAAAAAAAACACACACATTTGATAACGGAGTTCGGCCAATTGTGCCTACGTCTCCGGACCCGCTGCAGATCGTTTTACTAAAGGGAGAAAATATACAAAGTGTTTACAACACTTACAACTCACAACCACTCACAAACTACAACCCACTCCCAATTATGCCCAAGAATTTTTCTCACAAAATTCTTTCACAAGCTTTTCTTTCAAACTCTCTCTTATTCTCTAATTTTGGGATTTCTAACAAATGAGAGCTAAAGGGTTTATATAGGCTTCAAAAGAGATGGGTTGGTGGAATTAGGCAAGAAGTTAGGCACCTCCATTTGACATTTGCACAAGTTAGGCAAGAAGTTAGGCACCTCCATTTGACATTTGCTCAAGTTAGGCAAGAAGTTAGGCACCTCCATTTGACATTTGCCCAAGTTAGGCAAGAAGTTAGGCACCTCCATTTGACATTTTACAATTGTCTTGACAACAAACAAAATAGAACAGTAAAGAAAAAAAAATTATATTCAAAACAGAACAAGTAAACAAACCATAGCAAACAAGCCTGAACATTAAACAAAACAGTAAAGAAAAAAAAATTATATTCAAAATAGAACAAATAAATAAACCATCGCAAACAAACCAGAACAGTAAAAGAAAAAAAATAAAAACAAACAAAAAAGAACAAACATATATTCAAATAATAAATAATCAGTAAAAAAAAAAAATAGCAAAATTTATAGTGCAGACCACACTATAAAAGAAAAAGTAAACAAACCAAACTAGCAAAAGGTACACAATTATTCACAATAAAATAAAATTTAAACAATTAGAACACGGGACAGTAGCTAATATGCAGTAAAAAAAAAAAGCAAAGCAAACAGTGCACAAACCAATATATAATATAAGAAAATAAAAAAACTGAATTTTCAATATACGATAAAAAAGGTAAAACAAACATATATGTACGGCAACTATAAAGAAAAAAAATTAAATAAATATATACGTGATTAGAAAGATATAAGATAGAAGGAAACTCACAAGTTAAATATGAATTTTCAAAAATTCAACGCGTTAAGAGCAGTGAAGTTATGTTTTATGTTAAAAAACTAAGTTATTAGGGTTTATAATTTAAAAGAGTATTGTGGAATTATAAAATATACTAAGGTTATATAAGACATTTTAATATTTTTTAAAAAAGCTCAAAAAGATCTACTTGGAAAAGCCTAAAATTTGAGTTTCTCTGAGTAGACGTAAAACAACTAATTTAATCGTCCAAAAGCTCTACTGGGGTGACAACCAAACGACAAAAAAAAAACTGAAAAGAGCTTTTGGGATTAAATAAACTCTTTTGGCCAGTAGATAAGCTTTTCCAAACGTAAACTACATTTTGGGATACTTTAACAAATGAATAAATGGGGTATTTATAAGAAAATTTTGGATACTGTTCATCGGGACACTATTTATTGTACGGTACTGTTCATGTAGCGCCCACATTTCACTGCATGTGTGTGGGGCCCACTGCTTTTGGTGCACGTGTGCGGGACCCATCAGGGGTGCGTACTATTTAATAATATACTATTCATATTAGGTCAGCTCAATACTGTGTTGAGCCCAAACTATTCAGAATACCACCTACCCCTTTTGGGCCGTATCATTTTGGGCTTGAAAATGTCTTCACTCTTTAACAAATAATACCTTGCCTTTTTTAAACCAAATGCCGTCCCTGAAAGCAGTTGTGAGAGTACTGAAATTGATCAAAATAAGGATCATGTTGACATTTTTTTAAAACCTCTCACCATTCGGCAGTAGGAAGAGGGGTCGCGAGCAAATGTGACTATGAGATCAACGAGAGTGCGTTCCCTCCTTGATTTTCAATACTCCTTTTATATTTAATAAAGTATTCATACCCCAATGTTTTAGGCAGCCATCGTATCTGAGATGGGGTTGCAATACGCTATTATAATAAAAATTTCAAGCTCTTTTGATCAGTATGAACAATAAAGGGCTTAGCCAGGAGGTATGGTCTCCACTTCCTGATAGCCTTGACGATTGTCATAGGTGCAAAGAGACAAACTTGCCCCCTTCAATGCTTCGCTGTAGAATGCTATAGGTTGGTTGTCTTGTGACAGAATGGCCCCTAACTGTTGGTGGGATGGTATGGTTTGAGGTCACTTGTGGTGCACCTCTGTGAGAGATTTCGAAACACACAAGAAGGAGAAGATTTTATTTCTCTCTTTATCAACTTACACCACTCCACACATATTTAATACAATCTTCATTCCTTTATATAGGAAATGAGATAAACAAAATAACAAAATAACAATAAAAAAACACATGCAAATTACAGCTGGTGAGATAAGAGTTGTTGGAGTCAATTGTGGTAGTTGAGTCAATATTGCATGGCTTCTAGCAAGTATGATTTCAACAATGGTGGATGGCTTCTAGAATGGTGGTTGTTGAGTCCATGTTTGTAGGCTTCTAGAGGTAAGTTTAATTTTCAACATCCCCCCTTAAACTTAACTCTCATTGTTTCGTCATACCAAGCATGGACTTCAGTCTTGAAAACACATCATGTTTGAGTGGCTTAGTGAAAATATCAGCAACCTGATCATATGTCCTGCAAGAGACTAGTTCCACCTCTTTGTTCTTCACATGCTCTCTGATGAAATGATACCGCGTATCAATGTGTTTGCTTCTCTCATGAAATACTGGATTCTTTGCTAGTGCAATCGCTGACCGATTGTCGATGTAAACCTCTGTAGGATTAACTTGTGGAAATCCTAAGTACTCCAACACATTCCTTATCCATATACCATGACAGACAGTTGAGCATGCAGCAACGTACTCAGCTTCACATGATGATAATGTCACAATAGCTTGCTTTTTGGATGACCATGTGAACGCTGTATCTCCCATAAAAAATGTAAAACCTGTCGTGCTTTTACGTTCATCCAGATCTCTTCCCCAATCACTATCTGAATAGCCAGTGAACCTGCAATCTTCACATTTTGTATACAACATACCATCATTAATGGTACCTTTTATATAACGGAGTATCCTCTTTGCTGCATTTAGGTGAGACTGATCAGGAGTCTCCATGTATCTGCTGACTAGTCCAACTCCATAGAGTATATCTGGCCTGGTACACGTCAAGTATCTCAGGCTTCCAACCAAGCTCTTGAAATAGGTTGGATCAACATCTCCTTTTTCATTCTTTCTTAATTCTAATCCTGTTTCTACTGGAGTTGTAACAGGATTGCATTTTTCCATACTAAATCTTTTCAGAATTTCTTTAGCATAGATACTCTGGGAGATAAAAATACCTTTTTCGCTCTGCACAACTTCAATTCCGAGAAAATGAGCCATTAAACCAATATCAGTCATCTCAAATTCTTTCACCATTCTCCGCTTGAAATCTTCGAACATGGCTGGATTATTGCCGGTGAAGATCAAATCATCAACATATAGGCATGCATATAACATACTTCCATCAGTTTCTTTTTTCAAATACAGTGCATGCTCATACGGACATTTATCAAATCCGTTTTTCTGGAAGTAATCATCAATCCTCATGTTCCATGCACGAGGTGCTTGCTTCAGACCATATAGAGCTTTCTTCAGTTTGTATACTTTATCTTCTCTGCCTTTCTTCACATATCCAGGTGGTTGTTCCACATAGATTTCTTCTTCAAGAAAGCCATTCAGGAATGCTGACTTTACATCAAGTTGGTAAATTTTCCAACTTCTCTGGGCTGCCAATGATATTAGCAATCTGATGGTCTCTTGTCTGGCAACTGGGGCAAAGACTTCTCCGTAATCAACTCCTTCCTTTTGCTTATAGCCTTTTGCTACAAGTCTTGCTTTGTATCTCTGGACTTCTCCTTTGGCATTTCTTTTTGTCTTGAAGACCCATTTCACTCCGATGGTTTTTCGACCTTTTGGGAGATTAATCAACTCCCATGTCTTGTTCTTTTCAATGGATTGAATCTCTTCATCCATTGCATTTCTCCATTTTCTTTCTTGGTTAGCCTCTTCAAAGCTCACTGGATCACTTGTCATCAGTAGACAATACAGAGTAATATCTTCTTCCACCTGTTCTGTTTCTTCATACAGATCTTCTAGGCTACGTGTCCCTCTAGGCCTCATATCAGAGAATTCACGTTCAATTGGTAATGGAGCATCATACCTTTGTGGTGAAGGGAAACCATGTTGAGGAGTCTGCTGATCTCTGGGGATTTGTGGCTCTGTAGCCACTTCTCTTGTCTCTCCTTCATGTACTAACTCTGTACTTGTGGAAGCTTTGGTCTGATCCCAATTCCAAGATTCATTTTCTTCAAAAATGACATCCCTGCTGAAGATTACTTTTTTGGTAACGGGGTTGTATAGCCGGTAACCCATAGTTCTGTCACCGTATCCAACCAGGATACACTTTTCTCCTTTATCTTCAAGCTTGGTTCTTCTTGCTTCTGGAACTTTGATGTAGGCAATGGAGCCAAAAACTCTAAGGTGGCTCACACTTGGTTTGTGCGTGCTCCATACTTCATGCGGTGTCTTTGTATCAAGACTCTTCGTAGGACATCTGTTTAGTAGATATACCGCACACAAAACTGCTTCAGCCCAAAAACTTTTCAGCATATTTTTATCCTTTAACATGCTTCTGGCCATGTTAAGGATTGTTCGATTCTTCCTTTCAGCTACACCGTTTAATTGAGGAGTATAAGCTGGTGTAAACTGATGTCTGATTCCTTGTTGCTTGAGAAATTCCTGGAAAGCACCTGCAGTGTATTCTCCACCTTGATCTGATCTCAGTGTTTTGATGTAGTAGCCACTTTGCTTCTCCACAAGAGTTTTAAACTCTTTGAAGTAACCAAATACTTCAGACTTCCTTTTAAGGAAATAAACCCAAGTCTTCCTGCTGTAGTCGTCAATGAATGTAAGGAAGTATTGATTCTGTCCATTTGATACCGGCGTCAATGGACCACACACATCTGTGTGAACGAGCTCAAGTGGCATGGTTGCTTTCCAATTTGCCTCCTTTCCGAAGCTATTTCTGTGTTGTTTGCTGAGAACACAACTTTCACAGATCTCATTAGGGTGATGGATGTTTGGCAATCCTTTCACCATCTTCTTACTTCCCAGCTGCTTCAAACTTTCAAAATTGAGATGTCCATACCTGAGATGCCATAGCCAGTCTTTGTCATTGATGATGGCTGTTAAACACCTTGGCACATCATGGTGAATTGCGAGAGGAAACATCCTGTTCTTCGTCATCTGGACTCGAGTAACCAGCTTTCCTTGAGCATCTGTAATAGTGAGTTGCATATTTTGAAGGCTAATGTGATAGCCTTTCTCCAAGAGTTGTCCGAGACTTAGAATGTTTGTCTTCATGTCTGGAACATAATAAACATTGGAGATGAAAGCATGATCTCCATTCTTCTGCTTGATCATAACATCTCCCCTTCCTTGGACAGGGATTTTAGAGAGGTCGCCAAATGAGATTTCTCCATGAACTTTCTCATCAAGTTCAGTGAATAAGTCTTTTCTGCCAGTCATATGGTTGCTGGCTCCAGAATCAAGAAACCAAACATTTTGGTTTTGATAGGTTGAGTTGTGTGCCATCAACATCAATGATTCTCCTCCAACTTGCTCTTTCTCTGCAAAGTTAGAACTTTCATTTACCTCATTTGGGTTGCCTCTGCACTCGTTGCTATAGTGGCCATATTTGTGGCAATTATAGCATTGGACATTTCTTTTATCAATGATCGGACGGTTGTTGTATCCGCCTCTTCCTCCTCGTCCTCTTCCTCGTGGGACATAGTTCTGATGTCCACGTCCTCCTCTATTTGTGTCTCTTCCTCCTCTGCCTCTACTTCTGGCTTCTGAACCTCTTCCACGAGATCCTCTACCTCGTTCTCTTCCTTGTTGTGAGGTCCCTCCTTGTTCGTATCTTTTTTCATTGATGGAGAGCTTTGACTGGAGAGCTTGCTCCAATACTCTGTCGTCACTTCTTCTTGTGACTTTCTGCTCATGGGCTTGCAATGAACCCACTAGTTCTTCAACGGACATTGTCTCAAGATCTTTTGTTTCTTCCAGGGCCACAACAATGAAATCAAACTTTGGATCTAATGATCGCAAGATTTTCTCCGAAATTCTCATATCTGTGAGAGTTTCTCCATTTCTTCTTAGCTGATTCGCAATGACCATCACTCGTGTATAGAATTCAGCAATGGATTCATTTGATTTCATTCGTAGGGATTCAAACTCCCCCCGTAATGTTTGAAGACGGATCATTTTCACTTTGTCAGCATCTTTGTAAGTTTTGAGAAGGGTGTCCCAGACTTCTTTTGATGACTTAGCGGATGCTATGATCTCGAACGTCGCTTCGTCCAGTCCTTGATAGATTATGGACTTTGCCTTACAATCCTTCTTTCGATCGGCTCTGAGAGTTGTTACTTGAGCTTCTGTCAGGGTTCCTTCAGCTTCTTTGGATGCAGGTTCTGTATATCCATCTTCTACAATCTCCATAACATCTTGAGAGCCTAGTAGAGCTCTCATTTGTATGCACCAATTGTCATAGTTGTCTTTGGTGAGTTTTGGAATGACAATATGCGCGTTATTGTTGGCCATCAAGACTTGAAGTGCTTAGAACACTAATTTAGAGTCTGAATTTGCAAAAATGGAGTGTATGGTTGCGTCCGGAATGGTCCAAAACCTTGGAAACCACTATGATTTTGTCAAAAAATGAGTTCGGAAGTGTCTGAAACGGGCGGTCAAACTTATTTGGAAAAGTCAACCGCTGTTAACGGAATATTCCTTTGGCTGACGGAATATTCTCTCCGGTATAACGGCGTTAGTGACGTCAGCAACCGGGTCGGTCCACGGGTCGGTCACGGATCAAATACCGGGTTGGATCTTGGGTCGACCCACAGGTCGGACACGGATCAAATACCGGGTCGGATCTTGGGTCGGGTCTTGAAAACGGGCGAAGAAGATGACCGGAGCGTGTAGTTCACTCTCCAACTTCAAACAACGCGTGCGGACTCTATGGAACTCCGATTTGGGTGAGGTTTTCACCGTTGAACTCGTGGGGATGAGTAGAACACACTGGGATGCTCAAAAATGAATTTTGACTACTTTTATTTCTGGGCAAATTCGGCTTTGGCCTCTGTTCTTCGTATTTCTGGTTCTCCTGGTCTCTGATACCACTGTTGGTGGGATGGTATGGTTTGAGGTCACTTGTGGTGCACCTCTGTGAGAGATTTCGAAACACACAAGAAGGAGAAGATTTTATTTCTCTCTTTATCAACTTACACCACTCCACACATATTTAATACAATCTTCATTCCTTTATATAGGAAATGAGATAAACAAAATAACAAAATAACAATAAAAAAACACATGCAAATTACAGCTGGTGAGATAAGAGTTGTTGGAGTCAATTGTGGTAGTTGAGTCAATATTGCATGGCTTCTAGCAAGTATGATTTCAACAATGGTGGATGGCTTCTAGAATGGTGGTTGTTGAGTCCATGTTTGTAGGCTTCTAGAGGTAAGTTTAATTTTCAACACTAACCTCATGCCGCATGCATCATTCTACAACAAAAGGGCGTGTGAAATCTGGTAACTTGAGTACTGGGGGTGTTGTGAGGGCTTGCTTGAGATTATTGAAAGCTTCTTCTGCATCTGCGTCCCACCGAATCCCATCCTTGGAAGGTAACTGAGTTAAAGGAGCTGTGATGCTACCGAATCCTCTAATAAATTTACGATAGTAGCCCGCCAATCACAAGAATCCACGAAGTGATCTCACAGTTGCAGGCGTTGGCCATTGCAGGACATTTTGTATTTTTGAAGGGTCTACCGCCACTCCTGTATTGAAAATTATGTGTCCAAAGTACTCTACTTGAGTGACGCCAAAGGTACATTTGGATCTCTTTACTGAAAATTGATTTGAACGAAGAATATCCAAGATGATGCGAAGGTGCTGTAAATGCTCACTCCAAGACCTGTTATAAACCAATATGCCATCACAAAAACCAACACAAATTTTATGAGATATGGGTGAAATAAGTTGTTTGTCAGGCTTTGGAATGTTAAGGGTGCATTAGTTAACCCGAAGGGCATGACTGAAAATTCATAGTGGCCTTCATGTGTTTGGAAAACCATTTTGGGGATATCTGCCTCATGTACACGTATTTGGTGATAGCTGGATCGAAGGTTAAGCTTGGAGAAAATTCAGCCCCATTAAGTTCGTGTAGCAGCTCATCAATTATGGGGATAGGATATCGGTCTTTAATTGTAGCTTGATTGAGCGCCCTATAGTCCACACAGAAGCGTCACATACCGTCGGCCTTTTTTACCAAGAATACTGGAGGGGAGAAGGGACTAGTACTAGGGCGGATAATACCTGATTCTAAACACTCTGAGACTAGGCGCTCAATTTTCGCTTTCTGATAGTGGGGATATCTGTAAGGGCCGACGTTAATGGGCTCCTGGTCTGAATTCAGAAGGATGCGATGATCTTGAGGTCTTTGTGTGGCAACTCTGTAGTTGCGGCAAAGACAGTAGAAAATTCTTCTAACAATGTTGTTTGTTCATGCGGCCAAGTGGAAGTTGGATTGGGAACCTTTGAAAGTGGTGCAATTTGAAGAAAATAGCCCATATCAGTGATTATGTA
Organism: Xanthoceras sorbifolium; assembly: GCA_003430845.1. Taxonomy (NCBI): domain Eukaryota; kingdom Viridiplantae; phylum Streptophyta; class Magnoliopsida; order Sapindales; family Sapindaceae; genus Xanthoceras; species Xanthoceras sorbifolium. The sequence continues at coordinate 13,394,429 of CM010615.1, forward strand.
AGAGTTCTTTATTGTTGAGTGGTTCCATGCCTAACCGTTTGAGCCCTTGAAAAGTGAAAGGCTCTCCAAGGTCGGTGAATTTCATAGTGAGCTGTTTATAATCAACCTCCACAGGACCTAATGTTTCTAACTAATGCACGCCTAACACCACTTGACACGCGGCAACTGGTAGGATGTAAAATCGGCATTAATGGAGTGGTCTTGGATGTTAAGAGTGATTGACAAATATCTTTCTGGGCAAATAATTATTTCAAGATTGCCCACCATCACTTGAAAAGTCTTGTCACAAACAAAAGGTAGGTCAAGATTAGAAACAATATTTTGATCGATAAAGTTGTGCGTACTGCCTCCGTTAATTAGAACCGTGACTTCCTTATTTTTAATGGTGCCGTGAACCCGCAAGGTATGAGGATGCTCGGTCCCTGCCATGGCGTGAAAAGATATTTTGGGGCAATGATCGATGACAGAATTCTCTTCTGCGTGAAGAGGAGTGTCCCCTGCGTCTTCTTCTATTCAATCTTCAATTATAAACAGTTGGGGTCTTTGACAATGATGGCCAAGAGTGTAGCGTTCGTCGCAGCAGTAACAAAGTCCTTTTTCACGTCGCTCCTTCGCTTCTTGCCCTGTGACTCGACGAGCTGCTGTTTGGCGAGTTGAAGTTAGAGGTTTGTGGGTTGGTGCCGGTCCCAACAGACCCAAAGGCGAACTCTGTGGAAGTTTTGGAGCTTGCACGGCAGGCTGGAATCGGTTGTAAGGGCTGGTTCTGCGCTGAAGTTGATTTTGTTCCTCTATGAGACGTGCGACTCCAATTGCTTCCGACAGTGAGCGTGGCTTCTTCACTTTTAAATCCAGCCGAATATCATCTCTAAGACCAGCTATGAAGCAACCAATTAGATACTCCTCTGGTAAGCCATCGACCCTCTGGGATAATTCCCTTGAACTCACAGTATTGTTCTGCTTTAAAAATCCATCCAATAGGTTCATCCCTTCCAAATTTTGGAAAAGCCAGTTTTAGTTGGGTTTGGTTGTAGTCTGGAATGGGTGGTTGAGGAATGTGGGGCTGCTGGGGAATGTTGAAGGATCGAGACTCGCTAGTAGCAGCCATCTGTACTGGTGCGAGTTCCCTTGAGTGAACGGATTCACGTCTCCATTATGGGTTGGAATATTTTGAACACGCAGGTCCTGAAATTCAGTGAGAATCGACTGGAGAACTGCATTGACTTAATTAAAATTGTTATTGAGGTGATCAAAGCTTGATTCGTGTTTGGCAAGAATTTCCGTAACTTCCGTACGAAATTCGGCATTCGTCTTGCCTCGGGTTTCTATAGCCAAACCAATATCTGATACCAAATTGATATGAATTTACAGAATTGAAGAAAAGAAGATAAGAAGTAGAGGAAATAGAAGGAGATAAGAGTGCAAAATACTTCTGATGATTTTCTTATTGACAACTGGGAGCTTATTTATAAGCTCTTCTTACAACAAACTTAACTGAAATTAAGGAACTAGTTGTTATAACCAACAGCTCACATCGGGAAACAAATAACAGAGAAATGTGCAACAAATCCCTTAACAAATCATTGAAAGCAATAACTGACACTACCAACTCAACAGAGAACCAAGTCATCAGCATGGTGCCACTCTTTCAGCATGGCGTGCATGGATGGCATGGGATGGCACATATCATTGTGAGAGGAGGAATTGATCCTTAAACCTCTTGCCCCACTGCAAATATATATATATATATATATATATATATATATATATATATATATATATATATATAATATTAATATTATTTTTATTTCTTATTTTTTAAAAAAAAAATTTATGTATTTTTTTTAAAAATCATTCCATCTATGGAGATGGACGGTAGAGATATATCTTTTTATATTTTGTTTATTGATATTATAAATTAAAATATTTTAATTTAATATTTATAAGCATTTACCTTTATACTCTTTGTACCCTAAAATTTTTAATATAAAAGTTAATGGTCAAGGGTAATGGTAGTTAAAACTGGCAGTGGAGAGGAAATTGACTATAAAATGAAACTACGGGGGTTTAGGCCATAAATGAAATTAGGGAGATTTTGACTAATAAACCAAATTAGATGGTAGATTTTAATATTATTTTTAAATATTATTTATCAATATCTAAAATCAAAGGGATAACTTCAATTTAGTCCTTACTTTTTTTTATGAAACATCATGTTTTTACTTACGTTTCCTTTTTTAGTTCACGTGATCCCTGACGTTTCCTAAATAGATTAAATTGGTCGTTTCTGACCAACTTTTTGATGATCAACCATCACAAAATTTTTTAAAATACAATTTTGCCCTTAAAGAATTCAATTAATAGAATTAAAATTTTACCTTCTAATTAAAATATAATAAAAATAATTAAATAGAAAAACTAATAAAATAATATTAAACTAAATTATACAAACTTAAAAATATAAAACTTATTACAAAATATTCAAATTAAGTTATTTTATTAGGAAAAATTAACATTTACAAAATTAAAGAATAAAATTAGAAAATTAAAAAAAATATTCAAATTAAGTTATTTTATTAAAAAAATTAACATTTAAAAAATTAAAGAAAAAAATTTAATTCTCAATTTTACTTATTTTATTTTATTTTTTAGCAAATTTTAACCTTTTTTATTCTTTATTTTTTAAATATTATTTTTTTAATAACATAATTTATTTTGATTATTTTTTAATAAGTTTAATTTATTTTTATTATATTTTAATTGGAATGTCAAATTATAATTCTATTAATTCTTCAAGGGTAAAACTGTTAAATAGTGATGATTGACTATCAAATAGTTGGTAAAATGACCAATTTAATCTATTTATGAAACGTTAGGGACTACGCAAACCAACAATGAAAACGTAAGTAAAAAGGTGATGTTTTATTAAAAAGTATGGCTAAATTGAAGTTCGTCCAAAATTAAAAGTTACAAAAGTGTCCCATAAATTTTTTACAAACTATTGCCACGTGGCACGCGGAGAGAAGACACCACATCAAAATTTGATACTCCAAATCCACCCATTATAACGGTGCAAAATTTCTAAATAATTCAACGGTTATGCAAGAAAACCGTTTTCAACGCAATATAATTAATAGACTCTTAAACCCCTTAAACCATTTTTTTTTCCATCTTCAACTTTTCATATTCTTCTTGGTTCACTTCACCCTCTCTCTCTCTCTTTCTCCCTCTGAAGTTACTTTCAAGCTGTTCTTTTTCTCGCATTTGGGGATTTTTGGAGGAATCATCTGGTTTTCTTGTTTCAACATTTTTTTTGTTTCTTTTTTTTTTTGGATTGAATGAGAAACAATGTTTTTTTTAGTTTTGTTACGATTTTGATAGGTATTCACATGCATCCGTAATATACTAATTTTCTTCTTTTCCTCTATAAATAATCAAAGAAAATTATTTGAGTTTTTTAAATTTTTTTGTTTGAGTAGATTTCATGGTTTTGGTTCATTTATGAGTGTGTAATGGGTTTTAATTTAGCATAATTAGGTCAAGAACATTGGTTTTTAGTGAAACAATTTGTGGGTCAAATTAATAGAGGTGTATAGGTTCGTTTAGTTTGGATTATAGATTGATTTGTTGAATATGTATGAATCATAATTGCTCTGCTTTGTTTGAGATATAAATTTGATTCTTAGTCACCTTATAATATTGTACTGAGTTGAGTATTTAAATGGATTGTGTACATGGATTAAATCTTGAGGCAAAATCATGTGCTTGAAATTTTTGTGATTCTTGTATGCTTAATTTGTTGGCCCAATATATATCAAATATTTAGTATTGTGAAAATATTTAATGTCTTTTTCAACTTTTATCTTTTAGCAGTACATATTTCATTGCAAGTTTTACACGCCAAGATTGGTTATAGATATAAGTACTAATAATTGTTTAACTGACAAATGTTTGAGGATGGTAATTTGAAGATGGCAATTTCAGAAGTATTTGTTGTCCTTTACTTTTTTTAAGTTGTTCGTCATTGCCTGAAGTTATGAAGCAGCAAGTAGATCTCAATTTACCACATGTCAAGTTCGAAGAGGAATCAGGATATGCTGGATCCTTTGATTCTCTTGGTATTCTTAATGATGTCTTGGAGACCAGTAAAGTAGATTTAGTCATAGATTTGAACGTTCAGAAGCCTGTTAAAGGAAGAGCACATCAATTAAAGAAATCTTGGATAATATTGTTTCTGAAAAGGGACAACCCAAATATGGTGTGGGTGATACAAAGCCATCTCAACAGTCATACAAGGAGGAGGTAAATAGTCATGCTATAAAGTGGGGAACATACTTTAAGAATAATTTACAATCTGGTTGTTAGTACTACTCTTCTATGTGCAGTACGTATGAATGGGTGTCCTGAAGATCCAAACATACCTAATAATATGGATAAGCAATGGCCTAAACAATCGAGGCCTGATTCTTTAATAGAAGTCGGTCATGAGAGTCTTTCTTCTAGAAATTTATCCCAATGCAAGTCCTGTGATTCTACAAATATCATGCCTGGTAATAGTGAAGTTAGCAATGGTTGTCATGTTACCACTGAAAGTAATGGATTTAAGTGCAATAACTCAGCATCTAAGCTTGCAATAGATAAAAGTATATTTCAATATGGTGAGGAAGGAAAATATACACCAAATCTAGCATCAGAGTCTAAGGAGTGTAAGTTAATTACAAAATGTGTGTATGTAAGTGTGTAGATATATATATATATATAAAAGTATATGTGTGTATGTGTATATATATGTGTGTGTGTGTATTGGTATATATATGGGTATGTATATATACCATCAAGAACAGTAAACACTCATTTTCCCAACCAAATTTGTTAGGTAAAATATTAATTATTGTTTAACTAATATTATGTAAATAAAACAATAAGATTGAGATTATATGAATGTAGATCAATATTATCTCACAAACCAATCAATTCATTTTTTTTTTGCGTATATTGTAACATAACAAACAAAGTTTTTAGTTCATATTTTGATTATTGATAATATTTATTATTTGATTTATACATAATATTTATATTTTTATTAATATATTATTTTAATAGTTTATTTCAGTATTATATAGCTACTGTTACGGTTGATACGTTCTTCACTACTTCAATTGTCGGTACGTTGTCCTATTAATATGATGTGTTGGATGGCATGCAGAATGGTTACTAAATATTATATAGGATGATATAGTGTTTAGGATATTATTTTAGAAATAGGTTTGACTTATTTAATGCTGAATAATATTTGTCATTATAAAACTAGAAACAAAACATATTTAACAAAATGGACTCTTTATTTATCTTTTTGATTTAGTTGGTAAGTTATTCCTTGTTGTTGATTTATTTAGGCAAACTCTTTTAAATGGGTGTCATGGTTTTTAATTTATCATAATTAGGTTAAGAAAATCGTTTTTTAATGAAACTATTTGTGGGTCTAATTTATAGACGTATACGGGTTCGTGTAGGTTCGATTATAGATTGATTTGTTTGAATATGTACGAATCATAATTACTCTGCTTTATTTGGTTTGAGATATGAATTTGATTCTTAACCACCTTATAATACTGTATTGAGTTAAGTATTTAAATAGACTGTGTGCATTGACTAAATCTTGAGGCAAAATCTTGTACTTGAAATTGGTGATTATTGTATGCTTAATTTTGTTGACTTCGTTATATATATCAAATATTTAGTATTGTGAAAATATTTGATGTCTTTTTGAAACTTTATCTTTTAGCAGTACATATTCTATTAAAGGCATTGCATGCCATGATTGGTTATAGAGATAAGCACTAAAAACTGTTTAACTGATAAATGTTTGGGGATGGTAATTTGAGGAGAATTTGTTATCCTTCACTTTCTTTAAGTTGTTCAGTCATTGTTTGGAGTTATACAGCAGCAAGTAGATCTCAATTTACCACGTGTCAAGTTGGAAGAGGAATCAGGATATGGTGGATCCTTTAATTCTCTTAGTGGTGCTAATGATGCCTTGGAGACTAGCAAAGTGGATTTAGTCACGGATTTGAACGTTGAGACGCCAGTTAAAACGATGAGCACATTAACTAAAGAAATCTTGGATAATATTATTTCTGAAAAGGGACAAACAAAAGATGGTGTAGGTTATGCAAAGTCATCTCAACAGTCATCCAAGGAGGAGGTAGATAGTCACGCTATGAAGTGAGAAAAATGCTTGAAGAATAATTTTCAATCCAGTTAGTACAACTTCCCTATGTGTAGTATATATGAATGGGTGTCCTAAAGATCCAAACATATATAATAATATGGACAAGCAATGGCCTAAACAATCAAGGCCTCGTTCTTAATAGAAGTCAATTAGGAGTCTTTCTTCAAGAAATTTATCCCAATGCAAATCTAGTTAGTCTACAAATATCATACCTGGTAGCAGTAAAGTTAGCAATGGTTGTCATGTTGCCACTGAAAGTAATGGATTTAAGCGCAATAACCCAGCATCTCATCTTGCAATAGATAAGAGTATACATCAATATATATGGTGAGGAACGAAAATATACACCAAGTCTGGCAGAAGAGTCAGAGAAGTGTAAGGGAATTACAAAAAATTTGTGTGTGCATGTATGTATATGTATATATATAAGTTTACGTGTGTATTTGTATATATATGTGTATTGGTATATATATGGGTATTTATATATACCATTAAAAACAGTAAACACTCACTTTCCCAACCAAACTTGTTAGGCAAAATAATAATTATTGTTTAACTAATATGATGCAAATAAAACATTAAGATTGACATTATATGAATATGAAATATAAATATTATTAAAATGATCAATATTACCTCTCAAATCAATCAATTCATTTTTTTTCCGTACATTGTAACATAACAAATAAAGTTTTTAGTTATTATTTTGATTATTGATAATTTTTATTATTTGATCTATACATAATTTATATTTTTATTAATATATTATTTTGATATTTTATTTCAGTACTATATATAGCTACTATTACGATTGATACATTCTTCACTACCTCAGTTGTTGATACATTATCCTATTAATATGATATTTTGGCTGGCATGTATAACATTTAATGGTTACTAAATATTATGTGGAATGATATATTGTTTAGAATATTATTTTAGAAATAGGTTTGACTCATTTAATGCTGAATAATATTTATCATTGTAAAACTAGAAACAAAATATATTTAACACAATGAACTTTTTATTTATCTTTTTGATTTATTTGGTAAGTTATTTCTCATTGTTGATTTATTTAGGCAAACTTTTTTAAATGGGTGTCATTGGTTTTAGTTTAGCATAATTAGGTCAATAAAATCGTTTTTTAATAAAACTATTTGTGGATCTGATTCATAGAGGTATATGGGTTCGTGTAGGTTGGATTATAGATTGATTTGTTTGAATATGGACGAATTATAACTGCTCTACTTTATTTAGTTTGAGATATGAATTTGATTCTTAACCACCTTATAATGTTGTACTGGGTTAAGTATTTAAATGGACTATGTGTATTGACTAAATCTTGAGGCAAAATCTTGTACTTGAAATTGATGATTATTGTATACTTAATTTCGTTGGCTTCGTTATATATATATATATATATATATATATATATATATATATATATATATATATATATATATATATAACGAAGCCAACGAAATTAAGTATATTTAGTATTGTGAAAATATTTGATGTCTTTTTGAAACTTTATCTTTTAGCAGTATATATTCTATTAAAGGCATTGCATGCCATGATTTGTTATAGAGATAAGCACTAAAAATTGTTTAACTAATAATTGTTTGCTGATGGCAATTTCTGGAGAATTTGTTATCCTTCACTTTCTTTAAGTTGTTAAGTCATTGTCTGGAGTTATGCAGCAGCATCAATTTACCATATCGAAGAAGAATCAGGATATACTGGATCCTTTGATTCTCTTGGTGGTGCTAATGATGCCTTGGATACCAACAAAGTGGATTTAGTCACGGATTTGAACGTTGAAAAACCAGTTAAAAGGAAGAGCATGTTAACTAAAGAAATCTTTAATAATATTGTTTCTGAAAAGGGACAAACCAAAGATGGTGTGGTGATGCAAAGCCATCTTAGCAGTCATCTAATGATGAGGTAGATAGTTATGCTATGAAGTGCGGAAAATGCTTGAAGAATAATTTACAATCCGATTACTACAACTTCTCTATGTGTAATACATATGAATGGGTGTCATGAAGATCCAAACATACATAATAATATGGACAAGCAATGGCCCAAACAATCAAGTCCTAGTTGTTTAACAGAAGTCAATCAAGAGAGTCTCTGTTCTAGAAATTTATCCTAATGCAAGTCCTGTGTGTCTACAAATATCATGCCTGATAACAGTGAAGTTAGGAATGGTTGTCATGCCACCACTGAAAGTAATGGATTTAAGTGCAATAACTCAGCATCTTAGCTTACAATAGATAAAAGTATACATCAATATAGTGAGGAAGGAAAATATACACCAAGTCTGGCGGAAGAGTTAGAGGAGTGTAACTTAATTACAAAAAATGTGTGTATGTATAAGTGTGAATGTATAGGTGTGTATATATATGTGTACGTGTGTATGTCTATATATATGTGTGTATTGGTATATATATAGGTATGTATGCATATCATCAAGAACAGTAAACAATCACTTTCCCAACCAAATTTGTTAGGTAAGATATGAATTATTTTTTAACTAATATTATGCAAATAAAACATTAAGATTGAGATTACATGAATGTGGAATATAAATATCATTAAAATGATCAATATTACCTCACAAATAAATCAATTCATTTTTGTTTTCGTACATTATAACATAACAAACAAAGTTTTTTGTTCATATTTTGATTATTGATAATATTTATTATTTAATCTATACATAATTTATATTTTTATTAATATATTATTTTTGTATTATATTTCAGTACTATATATAGCTACTGTTATGGTTAATATGTTCTTCACTACCTCAATTATCGGTACATTATCCTATTAATATGATGTGTTGGCTAGCATGCACACACTTGATGGTTACTAAATATTATATGAAATGACATAGTGTTTAGAATATTATTTTATAAATAGGTTTGACTCATTTAATGCTAAATAATATTTGTCATTACAAAACTAGAAGTAATATATATTTAACACTATGGACTCTTTATTTATCTTTTTGACTTATTTGGTAAGTTATTCCTTCTGGTTGATTTATTTAGGTAAACTCTTTTAAATAGGCATGATGGGTTTTAGTTTAGCGTAATTAGGTCAAGAAAATAGTTTTTTTAATGAAACTATTTGTGAGTCTGATTCATAGAGGTATATGGTTTCTTGTAGATTTGATTATAGATTGATTTGTTTGAATATGTACTAATCATTATTGCTCTGCTTTATTTGGTTTGAGATATGAATTTGATTCTTAGCCACCTTATAATGTTGTACTGAGTTGAGTATTTAAATGGACTGTGTGCAGTGACTAAATCTTGAGGCAAAATCATGTACTTGAACTTAGTGATTCTTGTATGCTTAATTTTATTGGCTATATTATATATTTCAAATATTTATTATTATGAAAATATTTGATGTCTTTTTGAAACTTTATCTTTTAGCAATACATATTCTATTACAGGCATTGCACACCATGATTGATTATAGATATAAACACTAAAAATTGTTTAACTAATAAATATTTGGGGATGGCAATTTCAGGAGAATGTGTTATCCTTCACTTTCTTTGAATTGTTCAGTCATTGTCTGGAGTTATGCAGCAATAAGCAGATCTCAATTTACCACATGTCAAGTTCGAAGAGGGATCAGGATATGCTTAATCATTTGATTCTCTTGGTGGTGCTAATGATGTCTTTGAAACCAGCAAAGTGAATGTAGTCACGGATTTGAACGTGAACCCAATTAAAAGGAAGGCCACACCAACTAAAGAAATTTTGGATAATATTGTTTCTGAAAATGGACAAACCAAAGATGGTGTAGGTGATGCAAAACCATATTAGCAGTCATCCAATGAGGAGGTAGATAGTTATGCTATGAAAAGGGGAAAATACTTGAAGAATAATTTACAATCCGGTTAGTAAAATTTCCTTATGTGTAGTACGTATGAATGAGTATCCCGAAGATCCAAACATACCAAATAATATGGACAAGCAATGGCTTAAACAATCAAGGCTTGGTTGTTTAATATAAGTCAATCAAGAGAGTCTTTCCTCTAGAAATTTGTCCCAATACAAGTCCTGTGAGTCTACAGAAATCATGCCTCGTAACTGTGAAGTTAGCAATAATTGTCATGTTGCCACTGAAAGTATTGGATTTAAGTGCATTAACTCAACATTTGAGCTTGCAATAACTAAAAGTATACATCAATATGAGGAGGAAGGAAAACATACACCAAGTCTAGCAGAAGAGTCAGAGAAGTGCAATGGAATTACAAAAAATGTGTGGATGTATGTATATATATAAGTACACGTGTAAATGTGTATTTATATGTGTGTATTGGTATATATATGGGTATGTTTATATACCATCAAGAACAGTAAACTCACTTTTCCAACTATATTTATTAGACAAAATATCAAAAGATTGAGATTATATGAATGTGAAATATATATACCATTAAAATAATCAATATTACCTCACAAATCAATTAATTTATTTATTTTTTCCGTACATTGTAACATAACAAATAAAGTTTTTAGTTCATATTTTGATTATTGATAATATTCATTATTTGATCTATACATAATTTATATTTTTAATAATATATTATTTTGATAATTTATTTCAGTACTATATATAACTACTGGTACGGTTGATACGTTCTTCACAAGCTCAGTTGTCGATACGTTATTCTATTAATATTATGTGTTGGCTGGCATGCAAAGCATTTAATGGTTACTAAATATTATATGGAATGATATATTATTTTAGAAATAGGTTTGACTCATTTAATGCTGAATAATATTTATTATTATAAACTAGAAGCAAAACATATTTAGCACAATAGACTTGTTATTTATCTTTTTGATTTATTTGGTAAATTATTCCTTGTGGTTGATTTATTTAGGCAGACTCTTTTAAATGGGCATGATGGGTTTTAGTTTACCATAATTATGTCAAGAAAATCATTTTTTAATGAAACTATTTGTGGCTCTTATTCATAGAAGTATGTGGGCTAGTATAGGTTGGATTATAAATTGATTTCTTTGAATATGTACGAATCATAATTGCTCTGCTTTATTTGGTTTAAGATATGAATTTGATTCTTAGAAACCTTATAATAATGTACTAAGTTGAATATTTAAATGAACTGTGTGCATGGATTAAGTCTTGAGGCAAAACCATGTGCTTGAAATTGGTGATTTTTGTATGCTTAATTTTGTTGGCTTCATTATTTATATCAAATATTTAGTATTGTGAAAATATTTGTTGTCTTTTTGAAACTTTTCTTTTAGCGGTACATATTTTATTACATGCATTGCACGCTATGATTGGTTATAGATATAAGCACTAAAAATTGTTTAACTGATAAATGTTTGGGGATGACAATTTCTGGAGAATGTGTTATCCTTCACTTTCTTTAAGTTATTCAGTCATTGTCTGAAGTTATGCAGTAGCAAGCAGATCTCAATTACCACTTGTCAAGTTCGAAGAGGAATCAGGATATGCTTGATCCTTTGATTCTCTTGGTGGTACTAATGATGTCTTGGAGACCAGCAAAGTGGATTTAGTCACGGATTTAAACATTGAGAAGCCAATTAAAAAGAAAAGGACATCAACTAAAGAAATCTTGGCTAATATTATTTTTGAAAAGGGACAAACCAAATATAGTGTAGGTGATGCAAAACCGTCTTAGCAGTCATCTAATGAGGAGGTAGATGGTTATGCTATAAAGTGGAGAACATACTTGAACAATAATTTACAATCCGGTTAGTACAACTTCCTATATGTAGTACATATGAATGAGTAATCTAAAGATCTAAACATACCTAATAATATGAACAAGCAATGGCCAAAACAATCAAGGCCCAGTTCTTTAATTGAAGTTAGTCAGGAGAGTCTTTCTTCTAAAAATTTATCCCAAAGCAAATCCTATTAGTCTACAAATGTCATGCCCAGTAACAATGAAGTTAGTAATGGTTGTCATGCAGCCACTGACAGTAATGGATTTAAGTGCAATAACTCAGCATCTCAGCTTGTAATAGATAAGAGTATACATCAAGTCTAGCAGAAGAGTCAGAGAAGTGCAAAAAATGTGTGTATGTATGTATATATATAAGTACACATGTGTATGTGTATATATATGTGTGTGTGTGTATTGGTATATATATGGGTATGTATATATACCATTAAAAACAGTAAATTCACTTTTCCAACCATATTTGTTAGGCAAAATATTAATTATTATTTAATTAATATTGTGCAAATAAAATATTAAGATTGAGATTATATGAATGTGAAATATTTAATTATTTATTTTTTTCGTATATTGTAACATAACAAACAAAGTTTTTAGTTCATATTTTGATTATTGATAATATTCATTATTTGATCTATACATAATTTATATTTTTAATAATATATTATTTTGATATTTTATTTCAGTACTATATATAACTACTGGTATGGTTGATACGTTCTTCACGACCTCAGTTGTCGATACGTTATTCTATTAATATTATGTGTTGGCTGGCATGCAGAGCATTTAATGGTTACTAAATATTATATGGAATGATATATTATTTAGGATATTATTTTAGAAATAGGTTTGACTCATTTAATGCTGAAGCAAAACATATTTAGCACAATAGACTCGTTATTTATGTTTTTGATTTATTTGGTAAGTTATTCCTTATGGTTGATTTATTTAGTCAAACTCTTTTAAATGGGCGTGATGGGTTTTAGTTTACCATAATTATGTCAAGAAAATCGTTTTTTAATGAAACTATTTGTGGGTCTGATTCTTAGAGGTATATGGGCTAGTATAGGTTGGATTATAGATTGATTTCTTTGAATATGTACGAATCATAATTACTCTGCTTTATTTGGTTTGGGATATGAATTTGATTCTTAGCCACCTTATAATGTTGCACTGAATTGAGTATTTAAATGGACTGTGTGCATGGACTAAATCTTGAGGCAAAATTTTGTGCTTGAAATTGGTGATTCTTGTATGCTTAATTTTATTGGCTTCATTATATATTATCAAATATTTAGTATTGTGAAAAAATTTGATGTCTTTTTGAAACTCTATCTTTTAGCAGTACATATTCTATTACAGGCATTGCATGCTATGATTGGTTATAGATATAAGCACTAAAAATTTTTAACTAATAAATGTCTGGGGATGACAATTTTAGGAGAATTTGTTATCCTTCACTTTCTTTAAATTGTTCAGTCATTGTCTGGAGTTATGCAGCAGCAATTAGATCTCAATTTACCACATGTCAAGTTCTAAAAGGAATCAGGATATGCTAAATCCTTTGATTCTCTTGGTGGTGCTAATGATGCCTTGAATACCAGCAAAGTGGATTTAGTCACAGATTTGAACATTGAGAAGCTAATTAAAAGGAAGAGCATGTCAATTAAAGAAATCTTTGATAATATTGTTTCTGAAAAGGGACAAACCAAAGATGGTGTGGGTGATGCATAGCCATCTCAACAGTCATCCAATGAGGAGGTAGATAGTTATGCTATGAAGTGCGGAAAATGCTTGAAGAATAATTTACAATCCGATTATTACAACTTCCCTATGTGTAGTACATATGAATGGGTGTGCTGAAGATCCAAACATACATAATAATATGGACAAGCAATTAATGGCCCAAACAATCAAGTCTTTGTTGTTTAACATAAGTCAATCAAGAGAGTCTTTCTTCTAGAAATTTATCCCAATACAAGTCATGTGAGTCTACAAATATCATGTCTGGTAACAGTGGAGTTAGCAATGGTTGTCATGCTTCCACTGAAAGTAATGGATTTAAGTGCAATAACTTAGCATATCAGCTTGTAATAGACAAGAGTATACAACAATACGGTAAGGAAGGAAAATATATACCAAGTCTGGCAGAAGAGCTAAAGGAGTGTAAGGGAATTACCAAAAATATGTGTAAGTATGTAGATATATAAGTATACGTGTGTATTTGTATATATATATATATATATATATATATATATATATATGTGTGTGTATTGGTATATATATGAATATGTATATATACCATCAAGAACAGTAAACATTCATTTTCTCAACCAAATTTGTTAGGTGAAACATTAATTATTGGTTAACCAATATTTTGTAAATAAAACATTAATATTGAGATTATATGAATGTGGAATAAAAATATTATTAGAATGATCAATAGTACTTCACAAGTCAATCAAGTCATTTTTTTTCCGTACATTGTAACATAACAAACAAAGTTTTTAGTTCATATTTTGATTATTGATAATATTCATTATTTGATCTATACACAATTTATATTTTTATTAATATATTATTTTGATATTTTATTTCAATACTATATGTAGCTACTGCTACGGTTGATACGTTCTTTACTACCTCAATTGGCGGTACGTTATCCTATTAATATGATGTGTAGGCTGGAATGCAGAGCATTTAATGGTCACTAAATATTATATGGAATGATATAGTGTTTAGGATATTATTTTAGAAATTTGTTTGACTCATGTAATGCTGAATAATATTTGTCATTATAAAACCCCGCATAATTTTTGTGATTCTTGTATGCTTAATTTTGTTGGCCTAATATATATCAAATATGTAGTATTGTAAAAAGATTTAATGTCTTTTTGAACTTCTATCGCCAAGATTGGTTATAGGTATAAGCACTAAAATTTGTTTAACTGATAAATATGTAAGGATGGCAATTTAGGGATGGCAATTTCAAGAGCATTTGCTGTCTTTTAATTTTTTTAAGTTGTTCAGTCATTGTCTGAAGTTATGCAGCAGCAAGCAGATTTCAGTTTACCACATATCAAGTTCGAAGAGGAATCAGGATGTGTTGGATCATTTGATTCTCTTGGTGGTCTCAATGATGCCTTGGAGACCAGTAAAGTGGATTTAGACATGGATTTGAACGTTGAGAAACCTGTTAAAGGAAGAGCACATCAACTAAAGAAATATTGGATAATATTGTGTCTAAAAAGAGACAAACCAAAGACGGTGTGAGTGATGCAAAGCCATCTCATCAGTCATCCAAGGAGGAGATAGATAGTCCGCTATGAAGTGGAGAAAATGCTTGAAGAATAATTTATAATCGGTCGCTAGTACTACTCTCCTATGTGCAGTACATATGAATGGGTGTTTAATATGGACATGCAAGGGCCTAAACAATCAAGCCCTGGTTGTTTAATAGAAGTCAATCAGGAGACTTTCTTCTACAAATTTATCCCAATGCAAGTTTTGTGAGTCTACAAATATCATGTTTGGTAACAGTGAAGTTAGCAATGGTTGTCATGCCACTAAAAGTAATGGATTTAAATGCAATAAATCAGTATCTCAGCTTGGAGTAGATAAGAGTATACATTAATATAGTGAAGAAGGAAAATATAAGAGTCAGAGGAGTGTAAAGGAATTACAAAAACTGTGTATGTATATATATATAAGTATACGTGTGTGTATATATATACATATATATATAAGTGTATTGGTATGTATATGGGTATGTATTATGTATACATACTATCAAGGACAGTAAACACCCATTTTACAAACCAAATTTGTTAGCCAAAATAATTATTATTATTTAAGTAATATTCTGCAAATAAAACATTAAGATTAAGATTATATGAATGTGGAATATAAATATCATTATTCACTATAATGACTCAAAAATTTTGTTTGATCATATTACCTCACAAATCAATCAATTCGTATTTTTCTTCCTAGATTGTAACATAACTAACAAAGCTTTTAGTTCATTTTTTTATTATTGATAATATTCATTAGTTGATCTATAAATAATTTATGTTTTTATTAATATATTATTTTGATATTTTATTTCAGTACTATATACAGCTATTGTTATAGTTAATACATTCTTCATTATCTCAGTGGCCGGTACTTTATCCTATTAATATGATGTGTTTGTTGGCATGCTGAGCATTTAATAGTTACTAAATATTATATGGAATTATATAGTGTTTAGGATATTATTTTAGAAATATGTTTGACTCATTTAATGTTGAATAATATTTGTCGTTATAAAACTAGAAGCATGATATTATTTTGGTATGTTATTAAAATCCCCTATAGTTTGATGTATTCGTCAAAATCCCTCATCTAGTTTTCTTTGAGGGCTAAAATCACCCCTATAGTTTGGTGTATTCGTCAAACTCTCCCTACCGTCAGTTTTAATTACCAAACTACCATTAACAGTTAACTTTTCAGATATAAATATTATTAAAATCCCCCTCTAATTTGATTTATTAGTTAAAATCTCTCCCTAGTTTCATTTATGATCAAAATCTCCCTCTCGGTAATTTTATTTTATAGTCAATTTTCCCTATATCGTCAATCTTAATTACCAAAATACCTTTAACCATTAACCTTTTTGTAAAAACTTTAAGACACAAAGGATATAATATATATATATATATATATATATATATTAAATTAAAATATTTTTCTCTCTATCATCCATTATATGATGGACAGTAGAGATCAAATATAAAATATTAAATAGTTTTAAATTTTAAAAATTTAAAATCTATGGACATAGACGATGGAGGTCCATTTTTTAATTTTTAATTTATTTTTAATTTTTATAAGTTTTTATGTATTTTTTTAAAAAAAAAAAACATTTGTGTTTATGATCTCTACTATCCATCTATGGAGATGGACAATGGAGATCCATCTTTATTTTTTTTAATTTTTAAATTTTTAAAAAAAATTTTGGTAATTTTTAAAAAATTTTGTGTTTATGGACGGTGCAGATCCAACTTTTTTTATTTTTTAATTTTTTAGTATTTTAAATTTGATCTTAATGTCCATCATAATATAAAGATGGATGGTGGAGATCCATCTTTTTATTTTTAATTTTTTTTAAAATTTTGTTTTAAAAAATTTGTGTTTATGATTAGATGGACGGTGAACATCCAACTTTTTTTTTCAATTTTTAATTTTTTAATATTTTATATTTGATCTCTAATGTCTATCATAATATGGAGATGGACGATAGAGATCAATCTATTTAATTTTAATTTTTTTTAAATTTGTTGGTAAATTTTTTTTAAAAATTTTTTTTGCATTTATGATCTCCACCATGCATAGATTTTTATGTTATCATATTATGGACGGTAGAGATTCATTAATATTATAAATTAAAATATTTTAATTTAATATATCGATATTTTACCTTTATGCCTTTGGCGCCCTAAAGTTTTAACAGAAAGTTAATGGTTAAAAATATTTTGGTAATTAAAATTGACGGTAGGGGGAAAATTCATTATAAAATGAAAATACGGAGGGAATTTGGATCATAAATGAAACTATGGGGAGATTTTGACTAATGTATCAAATTAGATGGGGTTTTAATAATATTCCTAACTGAAAAGTTAACGGTCAATGGTATTTTGGTAATTAAAACTGACAGTAGAGGGGATTTTGATAAATATACCAAACCATAGGGGTAATTTTAGCCATAAATAAAACTAGAGAGGGGGTTTTGATGAATATACTAAACTATATGGGAAATTTTAATAATATTCCTATTATTTTAAAAATATGTTTCTCATTTAATTCTAAATAATATTTGTCATTATAAAACTTAAAGCAATACATATTTAACAAAATGGACTCTTTATTTATCTTTTTAATTTATGTGGTAAGTTATTTTTGGTGGTTGATTTATTTGGTCAAACTCTTTTAAATGGGTATATTTTTTTCAATTTATCATAATGGAGATTATGTTAATTTTAATTATTATTTTAAAAATAATAATATTTATTTTATTGAGTGGGTAAAAGAGAGTTCAGTTGGAGACCAATTCTTTATCTTGATTCTTCTCCTCATATCCTCCCACTTAGGGATGGCGCCGTCGATTCGAACTGCCGGAACGATATGGTTCCGATTATGGTTTTAGTAAAAGTATAACCGGAACCGCCGATTTAAGAACCGGAACCGCCGATTCAAGAACTGGCGGGAATCGGAACCGGCGAAACTATTCAAATTTTTTTTTTTTTTTTGAAAAATAGCCATTTGAAAAAAAAATTGACCGATTCCAGGAACTTAAGGAGGAACCGAAACTGACGGTTCCATGAGTCCCACTATACACGTTCAGTTTTCTCTTTTAAAAGTTAAATTTTTCTATATAAAATACAGACTACCAGTTTAATTCGCACATTCATAATACATACAAAAGCAATAAAGAAGCCAAGTTTTGATTCTATTTTTTGTTTCCCAAGTAAAAAGCAATTCCACTTTCTGTTTTTTATTACTCAAACAAACAGCAATTTCATATTCTACTTTTTATTTCTCAAGCAAGTGCAGTTTCTGTTCTACTTTTTATTTCCCAAGCAAGTATTGTTTCTGGTCTACTATTTTATTTCAAAATTGAAGAAACTATACTATTATTATTTTTTTCAGAGCAAACAGTAAAAGCAAATTTCTTTTAATAGCAAACAGCAGTGTTGCCGAATTCTTTCTTAAAAGCAAACAACAGTATTGCCGAATTCAAGCACAGCAAACTTTTTGTTCTACTTTTTTTATTTTCAAATTCAATCAAAGTTTCAGTTCTATTTTTATTTTTACGATTCCGAGCAGTGTTTGGGGTGTCAGTATTCCTGTTTTTTTTTTTTCAATACAAAGATTCCGGACAGAGATGATTCTGGGTTGTTTTATCTTAGGGATGACGGGACTAAATGTTGCTTGTACAACTTTGAGCGGAACTGCGAAACGTCTTAAAGAGAGTGATCTAGTCCACGACTGTACCCAAGTTTGGTATTTATTTTTGTTTCGTTCGTACTTTGCAATAGTATTTTTTTTTATATTTTTCATTTTGCAGCAACAATTTTAAGATGTTTTCTTCTGCTTCCATGATTACTAATATTATTAAAACTACTACTATGAACAAACCTTTCCGTTTTTAGGGTTTTCATTTTAAAAGATGGAGATAGAAAATGTTGTTTTTCTTAACTACAAAAATGGTTGCTTATGTTCTTACTATTGAAAAACTAGTTCTGCCTCTTCCTCCTGCTACACTAAAGGAACATGAATCTTGAGATGATTTCCTATGCAAGAATTATATTTTTAATGGTTTGTTTGATGATCTGTATGATTACTACAACTCTGACAAATCTGCCAAAAAAATTTGAGATGCACTTAAGAAAAGATACAACACCAAGGAGGTTGGAGTAAAGAAATATGCAGTAAATCGATACCTGAAATATCAAATGACTGATGAAAAATCTATATTAGCCCAGTCACATGAGCTACAAAAGATTGCACATGAAATCATCTCTGAAGGTATGTCTTTAGATGAACAATTTCAAATTGTTGTTCTAACTGATAAATTACCTCTAGTTGGAAAAACTTTAAAAGTGTACTTAGGCACAAAACTAAAGAATTTTTCTTAAAGAGTTTAATCACTCGTCTTTGGATTGAAGAAGAAGCCCGTAAACAAGATAAAAAAGATGAAGTACTTGTTATTTTTAACAACAATACTAAAAAGAATTCCACATCTATTATTCTGAAACCGAAAAGTAAAAATATGAAGAATCATAATCGTAACTATCAGAATTGTAACAACCAGAACAGCAACAATCAAAATAAGAATAATCCACAAAATCAGAATAGATAGCAATACCACCCCCCCCCCCCCCCCCAAGAAATAATTCGGGACAGTTTACATGGTAGAACTATAACAAGCTAGGCCATTTGGCTCGAAACTGTCGGAATAGGTTTCGTTCTGCTCTACAGGCGAACCTTACAGAACAGCAACTTATTGCTATGATTTCTAAAATCAATATTGTTGGTGGATTCGAGGGGTGGTGGGTAGACACTGGTGCTTCTCACCCTGTTTACTATAGTCGTGCTATGATTCCCACTCCACTATTAGTGATGTGGAATTTAAGTTTACCTCCGAAAAGATTGTCATTCTTAAGGATGTACTCCATACTTTAGAGATAAGGAAGAACTTAGTTTCAGACTACTTTCTTAATAAGACTGGGTTTACTCAAACTATTGGGGCTGATTTGTATACCATTACTAAAAATAATGTATTTGTTGGGAAAGGGTATGCAACTAATGAAATGTTCAAACTGAATGTTGATATGAATAAGAAAGCTCCTTCTGCTTATATGTTGTGTTCTTTTAATATTTGGCATGCTATACTTTGTCATGTTAACAAATACATCATTAAGAACATGAATATATTATAACTGATTCTTAAATTGTCTTTGAATGATTTTAATAAATGCGAATTTTGGAGTCAAGCTAAAATTACCAAAACCCCGCATAAGTTTATTTTGATTATTTTTTGATAAATTTTATATTTTTAAGTTTTATGATTTAATTTAATATTTTTTTTTTTTCATTGTTTCTATTTATTTATTTTTATTATATTTTAATTGGAAGGTCAAATTATAATTCTAGTAATTCTTCAAGGGCAAAACTGTCAAATAATTATGGTTGACCATCAAATAGTTTATCAAAGGACCAATTTGATCTATTTATGAAACATCAAGGACCACGCGAACCAAAAAGAGAAACGTAAATAAAAAAAATGATATCTCATTAAAAAGTAGGGCTAAATTGAAGTTTTTCAAAAATTAAAAGTTACAAAATTGTCCCATAAATTTTTGAGCCATGGTAACCAGGCGACTGTGGTCAGCAGTCGCTCTATATGAAGTGTCATTTGTCACCTTTTTTTTTTTCAAATTTTAGGTATAATTTCATTTTAATCCCTATATTTATATTTAACTTTTATAACTACTAAACTATTATAAATATATCAATTTAATCCTTACAATAAAAATTTTAATGGTAAATGTAAATGAAATCAAAATTAATTATTATTAAATTTAAAATTAAATATAAGAAAAATTAATAGTAATTAAAATCTAAAAATTAAATAAAATAATTTAAAAGTTGAACAAATTGGAGACTTCGTGTCCATCTGGAGGCTTGATCTTCATTAATGGAGACCAAGTCTAATATTTATGCTTCTGTTTTGACCAGGTCATGTCTCCATTATGGAACCCTTATCTCTGTCAATAGCATTTTTAATTATTACATCAAATACTGATAGTCAAGTGAAGCTACCGTAGGAGAAATGACGATCAAGTGAAGCTGTCGTAAAGGAAATGACTACTGCCAAGTTAGCATCAATAATGTTAACCAACATGAATGTTGGCTCGAAAGTATGGGGAATATTACAATCACATATTTTTATTTTAATTAATTAAAAAAAGATATAAGTTATTTTAGTTTTAGATGGAAGGGGACACGACTCAAACTCACAACCTCCAGATGTAAGTATAAGGGGTATCATTGATACAATCAGGTGAGTTTTTAGTTATTTGAAACTATAAAGTGTTTTTGGTAATATCATAGGTGGAATTTTTACGTAATTCAAAATTAGAATTTTTTTTTTCAAAAAAAAAATAAAAAGAGTTAAACCTTAGAGGGGATTTGGAAAATCTCCCTAAGATTTATCATATAAAAGAGAGTATAAATTTATAGAAATTATACTAATAAGTGGTTATTAACATAGTCGGGTGGTAACCACATCTCTCCGAACGAAACCAATTTTTTGTCGTAAGTTAAAAAAACAGTGGTTATTCTAATAGGGAAGAAATAATCTTTTGATGCCGCTTTCAAATATATATATTCAAATTTATTATTCTTATGAATATATATAAACACCATAAATAGAATAAACAAAATGGGGTGGTGGCGCAGTTGGCTAGCGCGTAGGTCTCATAGCTTCTGAGTTATCCTGAGGTCGAGAGTTCGAGCCTCTCTCACCCCATCCTTTTTCCTTTTAAACTACTATTTTTGTTGAGAAAATTGCAATAAAGACCCTGATATATGGGTAAATTTCAAATGAATCACATTTTTATTTAAATTACAATAAAATACCACTAACTAACTTATTGACTGTCAGAATTAACTGTTGACCGGTTAAAATATAAAAACTAGGGGAAATATTTATTTTTTTAATTAAATAGTAAAATAAAATAAAAAATTTTGGTTCATCTCAAACGAACTAGATTTTTTTTTAAAAAAAAAAATTCTAATAAATGAAATGTGAAGATCATACTGAAAAAAATGATAGTTATTTTCTGATTTACAAATTTTTTAAGAATTGAAAAAAAAAAAATAGAAATCAGTGGAGACTCTATCTCCATATTCTTCTTCAATCTTGTCTCAATCATTTTTTCTTGTAAATCATTATCTCCAACTCTTATATTCGTCTTCTTTTTCTCTCTATCATCACCAACATCAACGACTCTCAAACCAATTATGAAATTAAACCAACAAAGAAAAAAGAAATTGAAATAAAGTAATGCTCCATCAACTAGAGCTAGCTTCATCATTGATTATGCTCGACGCTCAATCAGCTGGAGCTAGCTTCAGCATTGATTACGCTCGATGGTCAATTAGTTCGAGCTAGTTATATCATTTATTGCACTTGATGCAGTGAACTTTCATTGTTTTTAAAAGAAAATTTTAACTTGATATTCGCAGTCCATCAAAGTTGATAGATGGTGGAGATTCATTTTTAAAAAAAAGTTAAATTTTTTACAAAACAATTAAGGGAAAATGA
Organism: Xanthoceras sorbifolium; assembly: GCA_003430845.1. Taxonomy (NCBI): domain Eukaryota; kingdom Viridiplantae; phylum Streptophyta; class Magnoliopsida; order Sapindales; family Sapindaceae; genus Xanthoceras; species Xanthoceras sorbifolium. The sequence goes on from CM010615.1 coordinate 13,417,298, forward strand.
CCTTCTTACTCTTCTAACTATTGATCAACATTAATTCTAAGGTCTAGCAGTTAGTAAGTGGTACTTTATTGTAATTTAGATAAAAGTGTGGTTTGGTTATAATTTATCATATGCAAGGGCTTATTGTAATTTATCCATTTTTGTTTGATATTTTTTTTTGTTTGATATTTTTATTTGATATAATACCCATAATAAGCAAAATAGGACCTTTAAAAAATTTAGCAAAATATTTAATCAAATTAAAAAGTAATAACAATAGTATTTTAACAAACAATAAACTTTTCATTCAAAAATAAACTAAACAGATAAAAGCTTCATAACAATGAAATGCTCATTTTAAAAATATGAGGGGAGTGCAAGCAAAATATATACATATATATATATATATATATATATATATATATATATATATAAAAGTAAATTAGCATTCCACTATTTTGTTTTGATTTTTTTTGTTAATTAGATCATAGGTCGGTTAACACACACACACACACACATATATATATATATATATATATATTATATAAAAATTGATAATAAATGTAATTAATAAAAATAAAATATTGGATGGTGAGCCCTAATAACAAAATAAAAAGCTTTTTATCTCAACAATCCCATCTCCACGACATCGACCACGACCACGCAACACAGCATATAGCCACAACCTTTTCTTTTACGTTTTCCAAATTATGTATCCTTGCTCTCAATTTTTCCTCTTTGGTTTCATCTCTGTCCCTTTTGTTTTCCTAAATATTCTTTTTTGCTACCTCTCTTTCAAGGACCCTCTAAATATCCACTCTCATAATGAGAGATATCTACTCCCATAATAAGGGAAAAAAACTACCCACACATGCTGATAAATATATATGGTGGGATTTAAACCCTCATCACGTGGGAGAAAGATACACTAACTAGTTGAACTATAAGTAGATTTGCATTTTATTTTGATTGTTAAGTGGACAAAATTGTAAACATAAAAATTTCATTAAAGTTGAATAGGCTTCAGTGTTTTTTCTCGTAATCTCTTCTTTAAAGTAGTTTCATAAGAATAAAGACTCTTTTAACATTGCAACTAGGGGTGGGCAATATTCGGTTAGGTTCGGTAATACCCATAACCTAACCAAACCAAATTTTTATTCGGTTATTAATTAAGCTAATCAAACCTGAGGGGTTTTATATGAATAACCGAAAATAATCAAACCTTAAAAATTCGGTTCGATTTGGTTCGGTTATCTAGGTTTGGGCCTTATTGAGCCTAAATTGTGTGTATGGACTTAAGTAGGCCTTTTGGGCCAGAAATTAATTTTTCTTTTTTATCCAATTATTTGTATATTTTTAAAATATTAGGTTCATATTTTTAACAATAACATGTCAACAAAGGCAGAACACCAAGTAAGAAATACAAAATTACCAACAATATGTTAACACATATTTAGCCAACAATACACATTTCATCATGCACCTGAAGAGCATCTAATCAAACTAGATAACCACAAACCCTATAGCTGCCATGTCAGTTAAAGAGTGCTAATCTATACGTATTCATTTGTGTATAAATATGTGATATATAATTGTAAATGATTCAAGCAAGAAATACAAATTTAGAGCTAAATTCAAATTGAATCTACCAAAAATACAAAATTAGAGCTAAGACTCAAATTGAATCTATAAAATTAGGACGAGCAACGAGCTGTGCGGCAGATGTAGCTGTGCGGCGACGAGAGAGACTTGAGAGTTGAGGGAAATATTTTCTGGAATGAGGGATATGTGGGTGAGGTGGCTGTGTGGCGCGTGGGGAGGAAAAGAAAAGGAATCCTAGTTTTTTTAAAATTTTTATTTATATAGTTCGGTTATTTACGGTTTGGCCACTCATAACCTAACCATAACCGATTTTTATTCGGTTATCAAAATGAATAACCAAATCTCCATGACCCATGATCCATAACCGAAAATAACCTCCTTTATTTAGTTCGGTTCGGTCGGTTAGAGTCGGTTTGGTTAATGTGTCCACCCCTAATTGCAACCAAATACTCATAGAATTCCCTTTGGGTCCTAAAAACCGAAGTTGATTTCTAAATGGCATGCCAAAAATGACTTAAATACTCTCGAGTAAAATTTCTATCTATACATAAAAATATTAAAGTATAAATCTAATTTATCTGGAATCCATATTGAATAAAAATTATATAGATCGTGTTAACGTATTTCTCTACATTAAAATTTTAAAAATTTGACTAAGAAATTTATATTTGTATTCTCTCAAAGCACATAGAAATACTCATTAAAGTATGAAAAGAATAAATATTAATTTTTTTAAAAGAAAGTTGTTGAATTTGCACATCTTTATAGAACCCAAGTTATATAAACCATCCAACAAATACTATTGTAAGAATTAGGGCTAACTCATCCTATAAATATTCTGTAATGTTACCAATTGGAGTTTTTTTGTTTTTTGTTCATGGAGAGTTGGCCCAACAAGTCCCTGTAAATGAAGAGTTTGGAGTTGGAGATGTCAGTTTCGAGTTCCAGACCCACCTTATTATTAATGGGTCGGTTTGGGTTTGGATTTGAAATCATTAATTGCAGCTTTAACATTGTAGGGTATAGAGACCTCCATCAACCTAACATTATTTCTAAGTTGTATATTTCATTGCCCTCCATAAAATTAAACTAATGCATCCCAATCCAACAATAATATTAGTTATTATTCATAAAAAAATTATTATATGATAAAATCTTCAATTTCAGGTTCCTCAGTCTCAGTTTGAAGCCATACCTATCTCTGTTTCTAGGGATATATCTTCAATTATAATTCTTATAAATTATAATTATTGTCAGGGATTACATTGGAGTGGATTGAGAATGGATATCCTAATCCTATATCAGTTTGAGATATATATATATATATATATATATATATATATATATATATATATATATCTTCATCCATATATTCATCTCTATTTCTAAGTAAGTGGGGGCGGATTTGGGTAATTCCGAATCGAGATAAAGATATTCATCCCTATATCCAATAAATAATATTAAATTTTTTATATTTTAATGAGAAAAATATATTTAACATCCATAATTTTACATTTATAAAGTGTTGAGAGTAATTCTCAGAGAAAGGAGCCACGTCATAATATGTTGAAATACATGAACAAGACCAAAAGGATATCGAACAGTATAGCAAAACGACGATCCATCCTTAAAAATACTCTCTACAACATTCGCTCGAGAGGGTCCTTGACTCGACCCTTTTGTTTATACTTTACTGAGGGTAGAGCCGAGATATCCCTAAGCTGAAGATACGCTCCGCCATTATAAATCCACTTGCGAGCATTTATTGCCCCTCAAGTCAATATTAAAGACACTAGGCATTATCTTGACAAAGCAAAAGCTGCACACATTTATTGCATCTGACAACACTTATTACACACGCAACTAAGATTAAACACCCAACCACGGTGCATTAATTGTGGACATTCTCGAGCTACCAAAAAGCTTGTTGAGCAGTCAAGTACCCCAAATCACTCTCCGAAAATCTAACAACCAAGGACCAAAAGAATGGGCGGACAATAGGTGACTTGTGACAAGTGACAAGGCCCATGTGGGCAAAATGAGGTTAAGGTACATGGAACACTTACAAATAGAAATAATGTAGGAACATTGAGGTATGTTTTTACTTATTCTTTAAATCTAAACTCTATCATTTTTATTAGTCATCTTCCACCTTTAATAAACTGATTTGATCGTCAGAATTTAATCGTCGGCATCAGTTCGACACTTCTCACTAATCTTTATTTGCTTTCAAGTGTTCCCTTCAGGTGACCTTTGCCTCTTGATCCTCATGGCGCCAAGAATCTTTTTCCAGGCGTCGACCCTAAACACTATATGCCATATTTCATGACTCATAATCGTTGACCCTAAATTTATACAACGTGGCATGGTTGTGAACCGGTGACTTTCCTAGACCTGAAATTTACAGTTAATATAAAGATATTTAAAGGGAAAAAAAGCCTTGAAAGATATTTTAAAATTTTCTTTCACATTAAACATTTTGTATAGCTCTACAAAAATAAATATTGGCAATAAGAAGATACTCATATATTATACTAGGTTCATGATTTATAGAACAATTTATATAACGGAATGTATTGGGTGTTTCTCTAGTTGACTATCATGAAGATATTTGGGTCTCCGTAGCTTTGTAGGGCATAATAAATGCCAAGTCTTTTCTTCTATTAAAGACAAGGTATGGGCTCGGTTACATGGTTAGCAACCAAATTGTTCTCTTCATTCTCTTCATGTGGAAAGGAAATTCTAATTAAAGCTACATTCAATCCATTCCAACGTATGCAATGAGCCTCTTTAAATTGCCATTTGTACTTATTAAAGAACTGCATGCGCTTTGTGCTCGTTTTTGGTAGGGGAGTGGGGATTCTCAAAGCAAGATCCATTGGTGTTCCTGTAACAAGATTTGTCGTCCAAAGGATTCTAGAGGACTGGGGTTTCAGAATCTTGGACTTTTCAATCAAGCTTATTAGCTAAGCAGTGTTGGAGAGTCATTCATAACCCATCCTCGTTGGTAGCTTGAGTCCTCAAGAATCGATATTTTCCTAACAATTCTTTTTTGCAGGCTTTAGTGGGATGAGCTCCCTTTTTCGTGTGGCGCAGTTTCGTTTGGGGTCGTCAACTCATTGAGATGGGATCCAGCTGGCGTATCGAAAATGAGGAGATGACATTGATTTATCGAGATCGATGGATTCCAAGGCCCTCAACCTTTCGCATTTTGTCTCCACCAACCTTGGATACACAGGCCATTGTGAGTTTTCTCAAAACCGAGAGTGAGGCTTGGAACTCAAGCTTAATCTCCTCTTTCTTTTTGTCGGTAGATGAAAGTGCAATCCTTAGTCTTCCAACTTTAGATACAAATCGCCCAGATTTTTTGTGTTGGTGCCATGATAAAGATAGTTTCTATTTCGTTAAAAGCGGTTATCGTGTTGCTACTATGTTTTCTTCAAATCCAAGCTGCTCTGCGTTCTCCGGCTTGGATGAATGGTGGAAAACATTATGGAAACTCCATCTCCCTTCTAAAATAAAGATGTTCCTCGGCAAGCTAGTCACGGGTGGTTGCCAACTTTGAAAGTCCTTGCTACAACGAAAATTTCTAACAGCCAGACTTGTCCCTTATGTTCTCAGCACAACGAATCAATTTTGCATGCTCTATGGGGCCGTAGTAGGTTAGCTTCAACAAAGGATCAGAGCGGGCTAGTTATGGACATTCCTTATAAGAAGATGACATCATTAATTAATTTTATGTGTTCTTGTTATGCTCAGCGTCTTTGCGGTGAGTTTGAGGAGTTGGTAGCTATTTTATGGAGGAATTGGTTTCGTCGTAACAAAGCAGTGCATGATGACATTCTCCTATATGCAAAAGATGGTGTTTCCTGGGCTCAAAGTTTTCTCTTAGAATTTCGATCTGCTTCAACTCCGAGTTCTATTCGAGCCCCAATATCTTCGGCAAATACGAACATGGCCTAGGCGCCTCTTCCTTTTGATCACTACAAGCTGAACTCTAATGCTTCAGTTAAGCCTCGACTGAGACTTACCAGTTTAGGTGTTATCATTTGAGATTTCTCAAGCAATGTAATTTTATCAGGAGCTCAAAAGTTGATGATGGATATCCCGGTTGTCCTTGCTGAAGCCTTAGCCATTAAGCTTGTCCCAACTTTAGCTATTTTAGCATGTATCAAGCATATTATTGTGGAAACTGATTGCTTGAGTATTGTTTGTAATCTTAGGGATAATCGATTTCCTTTATCGGAGGTTGGTTCTGTCGTGGAAGACATCTCAAAACTGCTTGATAGTTGTTCTACTGACGTTCCTATTTTTGTTCCTCGCTCTACTAATCGGCGAGCACACTCCCTGCTCAATTTGGTTGTTCTATTGATGAACTTTCTGTTTGGTTGAAGGATTTTCCTCCTTTGATTTTCCATGTAATTCTGGCTTATGCCAGTTTCGTTTTGGTTTAATGAAATCTTTTTTCCTTTTAAAACAAAAACTAATAAAGTCAATTTTTAAAAAAGAAAAATAAATAAATAAAGAGAACTAAGAAAGTCCACAAGCAAAGGACTTAGGGCCAGTTTGGTATAGTTTTAACCTTTTTAAAAATAGTTGTGGCTGTAACTTGTTTTAAAGATTTGGCTGTAGCTTTGAGAAAAAGCTGTTGAATGTCTGCTAAACTATATTACTGAATTGCTGTGAAAATATAAAATGACAAAGATAGATGTCATAGTAAAATTAATTTATTAATTTGTTAATGGATATTGTGTTTATATACATTAAGCATATTTAAATATTTTTACTTTAATTCTAGTAAGAAAATAGACTTTATTAAATATATTAATAATCTTATCAATTGATTATAAAAATCAATTTTTGGATAACAGAATAAATACTAGTAAGATTTTTATTTATTTTTTAAAAAAATATTGAAGAAAAGAAAAAAAAATTCCAGTTTAATTAAATATTTTTTATTTTTTTGTCTGAAAATATTGAAGATAAAAAAAATATTAATTATTTTCTAATTAATTATTAATAATTGTTTTCTAATTTTTAATGTTTAAGGTTAGTTTTTTTTTAAAAAAAAAAATTAATATAAGATGACAAATAATTTGGTTCAAAAACAATTTCATTAAAAGTTATGATCAGCTTCTCACTTAATTAAAAGCTGAAGTTGGGTTAGAACAACTTTACCTTTTAACAGTAGTTTTTGGCCAGATTCTCCAATAAGCCTATTCCAGAAGGTTAATTTACCAAATAGCTTTTGAACCACAGCTTATTGAAAAAACTAAAAACTTATAATTAAGCTCCCCCCAAAGGACACTTAGTGGTCTGGTTAGTAGCTCCTTATTTTATGAAACTAGCTTTAAGGTTTTTGGTGCAAAAAAAAAAAAATTTATATAATTAGAATTAACATAGACGAAAATATTTGAATTTATTTTATTTATAAAATATTAAAATTAGTAATATGGCCAAAAGGAGCGGATATCCATATATCATATCCATTATTTCATCCCCACTAATAAAATTTAAATTGATATAAGAATTCTATACATTCCATCCTTGAACCTGATATAATAGTATCCAGCCCCATCCTAAATAAAGCGTGCTACCATATCAATCCAATTAATATCACTCAATATTATGGTGTAATCATATATTATACGATATTATTGTTACATCTCCTTATTTTTATGTATATATTATATCATTCTAATTTTCATGTATATAAGATTTTGTCTTGCTTTGATTCCCTTATGTAGCCCATTCTCGGAGCCACCCTTCTTCCTCGAAGAGCCCCGTGGTAGTTTTCAAAAAATCATGTTAAGCTCACAGATGCACTCTTCAGCAAAGTAAATCTCCTCAAAATAAAATTTTCTCAGGGATTTAGAGGGTATTGTTGTGGGTAGATCTTGCGCGCTCAACTGCCACGTCACCACCAAAGATCAAACAACATCGTACAACCAACAACATTTGAATATACGCAGCCGAGAAGGTTCCCCTTTACGGCAAGAACTCCCTTAATGCCAACGCATTCTCGGAACACGTTTATGAATACCCAACAAGATATCAACCATGAACAGACTAACTGTGTCTGGAGAGAACCTGACATCGCAGAATGCCAGCTTGACTTTTATGACAACCCTAGTCGAGGTCAGAACCTTGTCATCTTAGAAGTCAGACGAATTAAATGTCTTAACACTGCAAGTTACCGTTCAACCACCCTATTTTATCTTATCTGCGAACAGACTCCCCAAGAAGACATGAATTACACATTTAAGGTAACATTTTTCTGACCACGTCTGTCAACAGCCTGTATATTCCCAAAATAGTTAGAGTTAAGGGGAATGTCTGCGGAAATATAAATAAGGGCATTGATGGAGAATTAAGGTATTGAATACTCTCACCAACCCTAAACTAAAAACGATTGAAGCGTTTACTCATCTTTGATCAATCTGTGAAACTGACTTGACCGTCAGAGGTTAATCACCGGCTAAAGTCCGGTAACCCTCACCGATCTTTCTTTGTTCTAATAGATAGAAGCTTCACAGACAGCATTCGAGGAGTCATCATCCCTGGCGAGAACGTTCTCACAGGATCTCAGTAGCAAACTTCATATTAATGGGCTCAACGAACCACTAAATACCCTTACGTGATATAGTTGACCCCCGTTGACCACATGATCCATTTTTCACTGTCAACACCATGTATCGCAAGCTAGAGAAGTTCGAGCATATACGGTCAAACTTAACATTAAGAGAGTTCAAAATGAATTACTACAAACTTTAATTCTAAGTGTAATATAATAAACCTCAGATAGATTCAATGTATTTTGTTCCTTTTTTTTTGTCAGAACCGGAATTTTATTTTTAGTATTGTATATAAACCCCTCACTTTTAATAAAATATCAAATAAAACCCGTTAATTTAGAAAATCAGAACATAACTATGTGTTGTTGACAATTATTTGGCTTTAATTACATATAATAAAATAAGGGTAATTGTACAAACAATCTCCGAATTTAAGTCTAATTGCACATATATGGACTTTTTTATCAAAATTAACACAAACATCCCCTACCGTTAGTAATCAACGATTAATATTAACGGTTGACTCATTTTTTCATATAAAAGGTCTAAAATATCTCATATATATATATATATTATTTATTATTTACTTATTTTATTTATTTAATTTTTGGGATATTGTTAAAGCTCAATTATTGTAAGTTTTTGGTATCATATTGCAATTATGAGTCTGAATAATATATTGTAATGAAGTTGATATTTTGCAATGTAATGTGCTTAGAATTTTGATGTAAGTCTTTGTATGCACCTAAGTCGTGATCCTTGGATAGGTTTGTCGGAATAGAGCAATGACACAAATAATAACCTTTCTGCCTCCCTTGTCACGCCATACCAAAATTAATAAGTGGATTGGATTAGGGATGGCAAAATGGTCCGGGTTTGACTAACCCAGACCAGACCTGCTTAATGCGGTCCGGGTATAAATTCGGACCGCATTAATATAAAACCCAGATATTAGGTTTTTTTTAGAATCCATATGGGCAATTGTAAACAGCCTTAAGAACAATGGAGTCAAAACTCGTTCTCGATGACATCAACAATAATACTTCAAGGCCAAGTTAGTGATAAGTTTCACCTCTTTCCTTTTATTTTGTAGAGTTGTATGTGGAATGTAGCTTATAATATGTTTTGCTAGTGGAAGAATTTATGTTGGTCAGTTGATAAGCCATGAACATAATTCTGTGAATGAAAGTGATAATGAGTATTCATATGAGAAGACACTGTAGAGTTTCTAATGCTAGTGATCTCACAAGATATTTTTATCTAGTTTGAAGTATTAGAAGCTCTTAAAGCAGCATATGATATTTTTCTATTTAGTATGAGTAGCTAGCAATTCCATTTCAACATTACAAAAGAGAAATGTCTTTTATCTATTCCCCAAAACTTTTAAATTAAAATTTGAACTATCATATTTATATTTTTTGTTGCGTATTGACTGATGAATGAATTAGTTTTTGGATTTTTCACCAAAACTTATCATATCATATGGAGAGCATACCCAACCTGACTGAGATTTGTATATTTGCTCCTATATACCATTTTTGGGTCAATGGACACAATCACCTCCCAACCAAAGTTACTCAATTGATAAAAAGGTATCTTCCTCTTTTCATTTATTTTTAAAAAAAATATATAGATTTTAGAAGTTTTAAAAGTAAAAAATATAATTTTGGATTTTGGATATCAAATATAATTTTTTTTAATACATTGAATAATTTTTTTAAAAAAAATTAAAGAATAAATGGATGGATATACCGATGGAGATCAAAAAAAGAAAATTTTAAAATTTTTTAAAAATAGAATGGTGAAGATTTCCTTTCCATTGACTCTCCATCAATGGAGATGAAGGTAGAGATTCCAAATGGGATCTCCACCATCCCCAGATAGGATCCTGAGATGGACGGTGGATCTCCACATTTTATTATTTTTTTTATATTTTTTTCTTTTTTGATCCCTAGTCATCTAGCTATTCTTTTTGTTTTCAATTTTTTTAAAATTTAAATTTGATTTCAGGGATATTTTTAACTTTTCAAACAATTTTGAACGTTAACTTTAACTTTGTTAACGAGCGACAAAGGGGTTGCGTATCCATTAACCATAAAGTTGTATATGGAAATAAATATATAAACCTAGGTAGATTCAGTATAATTACTTCATGGGGAAGGATTGGCAACCCTAAATTATTACACAATTTGTGGACTCTTAGATTATAATAAGTTGGATGGTTGAGATGTACTCATATCTTTAATTGTATTCACCTTAATACACTTCAAATACATGTACTCTCTATTCTCTCTTTTCTGTAATTCATTATCTTTCCTCTCTCATTAATAAAAAACTATTTAATAATTTTTTTTTTCACTCTCCTCTCTAGGGATGGCAACGGGTCGCATTAGGCGAGTTTGACCAAATTCAAACCCGAACTCGCATAAATTTTTCACACCCAAACTTACCCATGAACCCGCAAAATTATGCGAGTTAAGGTTCAAACTTGCACCTACCCATGAACCTGCATAATTTCGTGGGTTCAAGTCCAAACATGCGAAAAAAAAAATATATTGTTTTTTAAAATAAAATAAAAATACATTATATCATGAGAAAATGGTCCAAAATGACACAATTTATACCCTGAATTTTCATAATAACATATGATTATTGTTTCTTTTGAAAATAATACCTATTTTCAAAAAAACCCCAAATTGCCCTTAATGAGTTGACTTGCTTTCTCTTCTTTTTTTCCTGACAACTTTCTCTTTTGTTTTTTCTTCTCTTCTTCCTTTTATCACTAATCTCTCTCTCTAACCCACTCACAAGCTCTGTTTCTCACTTTAAGGAAATAACTCACTTATTCTCTCTCTAAGCCATTCCTTCACTCACTCACGAAATCGGTGTTGGCCATCAGCAAAAAAAAAAAAAAAAAGAAAGAAGAAAGAAAAAAAAAATTAATAATGGTTATGCCCTTGAACAACTAATTGTTCGTGGGCCACGAACTAATTTTTCGTGGTGCCCACGAACTTGGGCACAATTAGTCCGTGGTGCCCATGAACTATTTGATCGTGGGCACCACAAACTATTTGTTCTTGGGCCTGCGCACTGTCCATTTTCTCCTTCTTTTTTTTTTCTCATTTTCTATCAAAAAAATAAATGAAACAAATTATTTTTTTAAAACTCATATAAACCAAACAAAACTCGTTAAAATCAAACACAATCGAAAATAAAATCACTTAAAATCTTCTTTGTCGTTCTCCTCGGCTTCGTTAGCATCGGATTTAACTCTGGTGGGTGTCGTCGGTGAAGGGGCGGTCGATCGGTGCTGTCATCGGCGAAGGGGCACAGCCGGTGGTTCAATGAAGTGAGGAGGTGAGAAGAGAAAATGAGAGAGAAGAAAATGGGAAAAAACAAATCAGTGAAATGGTTTTTATACTCAACGGTATTTTTATCTCAAACCAATTTTAGATGTTATTTTCAGTTAAAATAATAATGTGGTGTCAGTTTCGATAATCTCAATAAATTTTGAGCCCAACACAATATTAAAATATACTTAATACATTAAATTATCTTCAAATATCAAATTTTCAGGTATTTTTTTAAAAGAAAATTATTATATATATATTTTAAATTTAAACAGATTTGGTTGTGAATTTTTTTCTAAACCCGAATCCAAACTCCAATTGAGTTTGAATTTCACATCCAAACCCGCCTACATAAGTTTTTCCTCTCTCCTCTCAATGTGTAGATGCAGCTCTCTACTCTCATATTTATTAATTCATTTTTCTTTCTTCTCTTGTCAATTCTATTTTACTTCTGCTCTTTCTTGTACTCTTTACTCCTATAATCCTTTTAACACTAAAGTTTCTCACCCATAAATACAATTTTAATTCAATCAATATTTTTTATTCAACAATAATCTTAACTTGTTATAAGAGTAATTATCATACCTTAATAAAAACATACAATATTTTTTTTACAATTAAATTATAGAGTTATAGGAATGAAAAACTAAAAAAGAACAAAATTCTAGCGGAAAATTCATTACTGACAAACAAATTCATTCATTACTTACTTAAGTTAGCTAATTCAATCTTTCTTCTCTTAAGATTTGAAGCATAAATTTGCCTATTATGTCCAAACTTTATAAGGCACGCTGTCTTTTTTTCATGCCGAGGGTTAACTCAGTACCATTTTTTAGTGTTTCCAAATTTTTGTGGAAGGCAATATTGGGTGGGAAGAGAGAGAAAAGCAATTATTAATCTTTTTTTTTTTTTTATTAGTGAGAGAGAAAAGGGAATGCATTAAAAAAGAGAGAATATGAAATATATGTATTTGAGGTGTTTTAAAGTGAATGTAATTAAGAATATAAGTGCATTTTAACCATCAAACTAATCATAATCTAAAGATTCACAAATTATGTAATAATTTAGGATTATCGATCGGTCACTTACGCCATATATTATAGTTAATTTTAAAATCACCCTCCCTTATGTTATTATAACGGGAAGATTTTATCTACGATCTCTGTGTTTTTGTCCTTTTTGTAATTTTATATTATTTTTCATATTTTGAAGTACATGAATTATTAGGAGGCAACATGACTGAACCAAACCCGTATTTAATGATTACTGGATATGTTGATTACTATTTATTTATTTGTAGCGTTATAACAATAAATTAGTAGTGTTATTAACAAATTCAACAACGGGGTGGTGGCGCAGTTGGCTAGCGCGTAGGTCTCATAGCTTCTGAGTTATCCTGAGGTCGAGAGTTCGAGCCTCTCTCACCCCATTCCCTTTTTCCTTTTAATCTAAAAGTTTTGAGATAATTGCTAAATAGACAATTATTTACCTTGAATTAGAAGAAAGTATATCATTAAATTTAAATAATATATCATTTTTGGAAACTTTTTTCTTTTTCCTTCTACATAATCGTATCTATGTAATTTCGTTTCACTATTCAAACACACTTCCAAAATTTAACAAAAACACATATATTTTCAGGACCATGAATTCCTTTTAATATAGTGAATCTGAAAATGGGTTTTGTTTTTATTTAAACTTTCTAGTCATCATTCACATTGTCATCTTCAAAATAAAAAAATAATCCGAATTAAAAACCAATTATGTTCATGGATCTTGGCTCAAGCCAACCTTTTATATGGGCAAATATACTTCAGATATAATATAAGCAGGGACTATTGTTACAGTTATATTTCTAAGGAAGGTTTTTCTAAATAATTAAAGGGCAGTTATTATTTTGTTCCCTAACTTTTATAAAATTATTAATTTTTTAAATCAGTTTTATTTATTGGTATAATTGGATCCTAACTTTCTAGAAACGTATCAATTTGATCCTTCTGTTAGTTAACCGTTAGTCAAATTTAACTATTATAAGGGTATTTTTGTCTTTCAACCTACACCTAATTAAAAAATTAAATAAATTAAAAAATTTAAAAAAAATTAAATGAAAATCTCCATCGTCCATCAAAATTGATGGAGGGTAGAGATTATATCGAAATTTTAAAAAAAATGAAAATTGTAAAATTAATTTTTTTTTTTTACTATTTAAAACAAAGAAAAAAAGATGATGTTCTTGGACAGCAAAAAAAAAAAAAATTGAAGTTGAAGTTGAAGATCTGGGTTCGAATCGAACCCAGTTTTTGGGTTCGTCAACGAACCCAGTTTCGAATCGAATCCAGATCTTTAACTTTAACAAATATTTTTTTTTTTTTTGCTGTTCTTGGTGAATCTCCACCGTCCATCAACAATGATGGACGGTGGAGATCCAATCTCCATCAAGAACATCAACTTTTTTTTAAAACAATAAAAGAAATAAATTGAAAAAAAATTAATTTTACAATTTTTATTTTTTTAAAAAAATTTCTATATAATCTCTACCGTCCATCAATTTTGATGGACGGTGGAGATCTATTTAAAAATATTTTTTTAAGGGTATTTTAAAATTTTTAATTAAGAATTAATCAAAAATGACCATACTACCCTTCTAATTATTAATATTCTTTTTAAAATTTGAGGTTAAAATTATAATTTTAACTCATTTAAATAGAGTCAGGGGTAAAACGGTCTTTTTACCAACTTTATTAGGTTTGACTTGCAGAAATTTGGTCAAAGGAACCAAATTAATATGTTTCTAGAAAGTTAGGGTCTAATGATACAAATAAACGAAATTGATTTAAAAAATTGATAATTTTCTAAAAGTTAGGAACTAAAATGATAATAGCCCATAATTAAAAAAAAAAAGTGTAATAAATTGATTTTTGCTAAGTAATCTGATAAACGAATGATTATTTCAACTAAGAAATTCTCAAATGCGGATATCCAAACTTTTCTCAAAATGTATACTTCAACTCCATCTTGAAAACTCAAAGCTCGTCATGTGATAAAATTTTAAATTTTAAATTATCAGAGCTTAATCACATATGAGATGGCGAGCTCAAGTTTTTTTCCGACCTCTATAAGGAGTTCAGAAAAAATATAAAATCTAATTTCTGTTATAATATAAGGTAATAGAATGACTTTATCATGATATAAAATAATGAAATAAGAGTGAAGGAGAAAAGGATTTAACATACCAAAGTCGAGAAATGAAAGCACCACAAAAGAAGTTCTTATTTTAGAGAAATTTTGTTCTCTCATTTCCACAAGAATTGACTCATATTTATAGTCATTCTTATCTCACCTACTCCAATCCACTCAATCAATAATTTAATAAGTTATTAGTTGATAATCATGGTGGAATCCACTATTTACAACATGATTAATATGGTGGACATCCACTATTTACAACACTCTCCCTTGGATGTACACCATTTTAAAGTAAATATGTTAGTAAACAATACAATGATCTTCTGGATTATAAATTGTATTTGATGCATTCAAACTGCCTCATTAAAAACTTTACCGGTAAAACCCAGTGGGACAAAATCCGGTCGAAGGGAAAAAGAGTGCAGTACACATGTATTGTTACCTTCAAAAATCTACTCCCTCTGATTGTATGCTCCCCCTGATAAAAATTAATTCTGTAGTGTACAAAACCGACGCATGCCAATGCCATATATTAATTTCTCAAATGTTGACGTCGATAATGATTTAGTAAACAGATCTGCAAGATTATCTGTAGACCGTATTTGTTTTACATCAATCTGTCGACTTTGTTGAAGTTCATGAGTATAGAAGAATTTTGGAGAAATATGCTTAGTTCTATCTCCTTTGATATATCCTCATCTTATCTGAGCAATACAAGGTGTATTATCTTCAAATATTGGTGTCTGCATTTCTTTGGATGATGAAAATCCGCATGTACTGCGAATATGATGAATAATAGAATTTAGCCAAACACTTTCTCGATTTGTTTCATGAAGTGCAAGGATCTCCGAATGATTGAAGGATGTAGCAACAAGACTCTGCTTTATGGATCGCCAGGAGATTGTTGTGCCATTATAGGTAAAAACATATCCCATTTGTGAACGAGCTTTATGGGGATCAGATAAATATCCAGCATCAGCATAACCAATTAAACCTGAAAAATTATTAGACACATAAAATAATCCCAAGTCTATTATACCACGAAGGTAACGAAAAATTATGTTTGATTCCATTCCAATGTCTTCGAGTTGGTGCTGAACTGATTCTTACCAATAAATTTACTGCAAATGCAATATCATGTCTAGTACATTGTGCAAGATATAATAGAGCACCAATTGCATTTAGATATGGTACTTCAGGACCAAGTATCTTTTCATCATCTTCTTTAGGCCGGAATGGATCCTTTTTAGGATCAAGAGATCTAACAACCATAGAAGTACTTAATGGATGAGCATTGTCCATATTAAATTTTTTCTGAATCTTTTCAACATATGTCGATTGATGAACAAGTATTCCATTTGGTTTATGCTCGATCTCCAAGTCGAGACACTACTTTGTTTTGCCCAAGTCTTTCATTTCAAATTCCATTTTTAAATATTCAGCAGTTTTCATGAGCTCTTCAAGAGTTCCAATTAAATTCATACCATCAACATATACTGCTACAATAGCAAATCCAGATTCAAATTTCTTTATAAAAACACATGGACATACTAGATCATTAATATACCCTTCCTTGATCATATATTGACTAAGATGGTTATACCACATCCGTCCAGATTGTTTTAATCCATACAGAGATCTTTGCAACTTTATCGAATATAAATTACGAGATCTCGATTTATATGCTTCTGGCATTTTAAATCCTTCAGGAATTTTCATATAGATATCTGAATCGAGTGACCCATATAAATAAGCAGTCACTACGTCCATTAGACACATTTCAAGCTTTTCTGAAACAGCCATACTTAATTAAAATTGAAATGTGATTGTATCCATCACTGGTGAATACGTTTCATCAAAATCAATATCAGGTCTCTGCGAGAAACCTTGTGCTACGAGTCGTGCCTTATATCTCATGACTTTATTTTTCTCATTTCGTTTTCATACAAAAACCCATTTATATCCGACGGGTTTGACATCTTCAGGTGTCTGGACTACAGGTCCAAATACTTCATGTTTGGCTAAAGAATTTAATTCTGCTTGAATTGCTTCTTTCCATTTAGGTCAATCATGCTTTTGTCTACAATCATCAATACCATGAGGTTCATAATCATCATTAATAATTTCAGTAGCTACTGTGTAAGAAAATATATCATCGATGATTGTTTCTTCACAATTCCACATTTCTCTTGCATAATTTATGGATATTTCTTAATTTCCATTTTCTTGTCTCTCTTTAGGGATTTCTGCCACTTCAGGGGCTTCTGCCACTTCAGAGGCTTTTGCCACTACAGGGGCTCCTATCGCTTCAGGGACATCTAACTCTACTGGAGTTGATTCAGAGAAAGTGGATTTATTTATAACTCGAGTTTTATCAAAGTCCTGATAATTTACTTACCTCTTCCGGGGAACTGTATCTTTTGATCCAAGTGGTCTGCCACGCTTCTGTCGTGCAACAGATGATTCAGTTGCTGTCAACTGTTTAGATCGTTCTTCTGGAACAATCACCCGGACTGGTACATTAGCAGCTGGTATATATGACTTTGTTACCCAATTAGCATCTGTAAATGCATCTGGTAACTGATTAGCAATTGTTTAAAGATGCACTATCTTTCGCACTTCATTCTCACATTGAGATGTGTATGAATCTAAATGGATCAAATTTGGAACCTTCCAAGAAAATTTCCGTTTCTCTTCAGGAGAAGTTTTTCTTTCCCCAAAAGATGGAAAATTTGTCTCATCAAAATGACAATCCACAAATCGTGTTGTAAAAAGATCACTCGTCAAAGGTTCCAAATATCTAATAATTGACGGTGAATCAAAACCAATATATATCCCTAAACGTCTTTGGGGTCCCATTTTAGTTCTTTGAGTTGGGGCAATTAGGACATATACAGCGCAACCAAAAGTACGTAAATGAGATATATTAGGTTAATGGCCAAACACAAGTTGTAATGGTGAATACTGGTGATAAGCAGTAGGTCGAAGACAGATTAATGCAGCAGCATGTAAAATAATATGTCCCCATACAGAACTTGGTAATTGTGTTCTTAATAATAAAGTTCTCGCAATTACTTGTAGGCGTTTGATAAATGATTCTGCTAATCTGTTCTGGGTGTGCACATGTGGGACTGGATGTTCAACATCAATCCCCACTGCTTTGCAATACTCATAAAAAATTTTAGATATAAACTCACCAGCATTATCAAGGCGTATTGATTTTATCGAATAATCTGGAAAATGTACTCGAAGCCTAATAACCTGTGCAAGTAATCTGGCAAAAACAACATTACGAGTAGATATTAAACAAACATGTGACCATCTTGCGAATGCATCAATTAGAACCATAAAATAGCGGAATGGTCCACTTGGTGGGTGAATAGGTCCACATATATCCCCTTGAATTCTTTGTAGGAATGATGGGGATTCAAAACCACCTTTAGAATAAGATGGTCTTCTTACTAATTTTCCTTGTGAACATGCAGTACATATATTCTCGTGTAACAAATGAATCTTCTGGTTCTTTAATGGATGTCCATGAGAATTTTCAATGATTCTACGTATCATCGTAGATCCCGGGTGACCTAAGCGATCATGCCAAAGTATAAATATTTTTGGATTTGAGAACTTCTGGTTCATAACTGTATAAATCTCTACATGTTTTATTACTGTATAATATAATCTAGATGAGAAAGCACGTAACTTCTCTACAATGAGCTTCTGGCCCGAATCATGAGAAGTAATACATAGATATTCAGCATTCTTATCATTTATAGTCTCAATATGATATTCATTACATCGTATGTGTCTCTGAAACTAAGCAGATTTCTTCTGGATCTGCTTGAATATAAAGCTTCATTGATATGTAATTTAGTACCATTTGGTAAAAATTTTGTGGCTCTTCCGGAGCCTTCAATTAGATCTGCTTAACCTGATATGGTATTGACCTTTGTTTTGAGTAAATTCATACTCCAAAAATATTTCTGACTCTGTAGGATTGTATGTGTCGTTGCACTATCAGCAAAACATATATCTCCATCTTATTTATCAATAGCATACATTTCATTTTCTAGATTCATATTTTCTGATCAAAGAAAAATCGTGTTAGATAACAAAATAATAATAATAATAATAAAAACAAAATATATAAGGTCAATATGAAGCAAAGATATATAAAGATAAATAAATAAATAAATATATATATATATAATTCATCAAGTATTTTGGGTGTATGATATGTACGACCCCAATATCCATTCATTATACATTTAAAATAAACGTCTTTATTATTTTACATATTTATTATGTAAATTTTTGCCATTGTCTTGTTATTATTATATACATTCCACTTCTGGAGAATTATCTTTGATATTATGGTGATTTAAGAATTAATAACCACCATAGTCCATAACCACGAATATGGCCATATCCAAAATTCCTGTATGTATTAGCATTCACTCCTGGGAATGTTGAGGAATTGGTCGGGTAGTAGAAATAACCACTTTTTTCTCAATGTAATTATTTGTCTTTAATTTTTGCCACAGAACTTATGATTCTATAATAATAATATACTGAATCTTCAGGTTTTAGATGTAATTCATCATCATATAATTGTACCCAAAAATGTGAAGTCCATCAAATCTTAATCCGTAAGATTTATTACATTTAGATCTTCTGGATCTAAAAATCACATATAGAATCAGAAGTATATCAGTCCTACGGGAGTGAAAATTACAAATGGAACCAGAGCTTCGGGTATGAGAACCATATGTAGAATTAGAACTTCTGGTCTAATAATATTTGAATTTCCAATATATATATATATATATATATATATATATATATATATATATAAAACAAAATTAAACGTAATAAAATTTATAATAAAAATACATAAATAGTAAATAATATTATATTTATAAGTAAATAGTATATAGAATTAGAGTTTTGTGCCATCCATCATGTTAAAATCAATTAGAAATCAACACTTGTACCTCCCTTTAGGTGTCAAGCCATCTTGTTTATTTATTATTATCTTTATATATTTGTTTCAATGCAAACCGTGGTTCCAAGACTTGGAACCCACCATGGCCAAAGCTAAAATCTTAATTGAGGGAGTTCTAGCATGCCAAAAGTGATTAACATGATCTGCCTCAAGCTAATCGAATATGGGGGCACATGCTAGCAGTCTTGTGATCAGCTTTGTGTTCATAAAAAAAAGAACAAGAAAGATATTTTTGGCATGACGATGAACGATCTGCACCAGATTTTTTGTTTTTCATTTGATTTATTTAGTTATAACTATATGAACGATCCTGATAAATGATAACTTCGCACAACAGTTAACAAATTGCATAAATAATAAATTATATTAGTATGCATAATAATAAATAAAATATATGACTAGTGAATTAAAATTAATATTATTATATTTAGAACTTCAGATTTTTACTAGATTGATTAAATATATAAATAATAAATTAAACGAATATTACTAGATCCATAACTTCAAGTTACTGGACTCAAATCTCTAATATTTAAAACTTCTGGCTCTTTTATTTATTTTGTAATCTTCAGGTTGTAATATAATAAATATAAGTAAAACTAAACTTATTTTCTGATGTGAAAGATCCAACATAGTGGCAATCACAGAGCATACTAATAAACTATTCGTGCTGATAACGTGTTATAATATAAGGTAATAGAATGATTTTATCATGATAAAAAATAATGAAGTAAGAGTGAAGGAGAAAAGGATTTAACATACCAAAATCGAGAAATGAAAGCACCACAAAAGAAGTTCTTATTTTAGAGAAATTTTGTTCTCTCATTTCAACAAGAATTGACTCATATTTATAGTCATTCTTGCCTCACCTACTTCAATCCACTCAACCAATAATTCAATAAGTTATTAGTTGATAATCATGGTGGAATCCACTATTTACAACATGATTAATATGGTGGATATCCACCATTTACAACAATTTCTCTAATGTTGACGTGCGAATCTGATCAAATGAATTAATAGTGAATAACAGTAATTTGAGGGGTGAAAAATAGATAAAACGGGTTGACACAATGATTTTTAAAGTGGTTCGGCTTATAGAAATGCCTACATCCACTGTCTTTAATATTCAAGTTGAGCTCGCTGAGAATATACATGGAGCTCGCTTATGTGTGTTCTTTCTGAAAAAATTCGTAACCTTTAAAACAATGATGAACCGTCCCTTTTATAATATAAGGTCATGTTTGGCACAAAGAATTAAGTCAGGATTGGACTATTATTGTCCTTGTTCTATGTTTGGCAACACATTTCAACTTAGGATTAACAATTCTGAGTGGCAATTTAATCCTCCACCACCAGACTACACAAACCCGCCATACCCCCCACCACTATTAATCCCATGACTAAAACATGTAGGCCCCACTAGAAAAAAATGTGATTTGAATTTACATCTTTTTTTAAAACTTAATTTACAAAGATTAATATAATTTAAACTAATTTTTTTATATTATTTTATTTTTAAAAAATTAAATTTATATTTTTTATTCAATTATTTTTTTAATTTTGATTTAATTATAATTCATGTATCTCTATTTTTAATAGACCAATTATATTTAAAATTATTAAATTATAACTATATAATAAATATTTCATCATATTATTTTTAGTCTAATCTCTAACCATTCTAAACATTGGATTTGACTATTTTAGTGTTATCCCATATTACACCAGATAATAGATTGGACTATTTTAATCCTATCTCATGTTACACCAAATGGTGGATAGTGTTATATTTAATCCAATCCAATCCAATCCAATCTCAGTCCAATCAAATCTCATAAAATAGTCCAATTCAATCTCGCACACCAAACCCTAAAGGGACTAGAGTCATCTTGTTTTACATGGAAACTAATTACACAAATTAAGGGCTAAATTCTATCCTTAAAAATCATAATTTGATTTGAATACAATCGCTGAAATCCGGGGAATTTGATATTGATTGGGAGTCTATTAGTTGACCGGGTAGAATCCTTATATTCTCAAGATTCTTCCTTTGATTGGGGCTTCGAGCTGCATGTCCTGCAGGTTGAACATTGTGCGATCTGCAACCAGACCGTTGGTGAGAGGTGACACTTGATTCCTTCGAGTGTTTATATGCTGGTTGCTGGTACATGGCTTTTTCCTTCATGGTCGCTGGATTGGGGCTCATCCATTGTATCATCGTCTGTTGACTTCTTTCGCTTGTTGAGCTTTATTGTTTCACCATAACTCATATGGGTTTTAGTGACTCGCTTGTGCCTGTTTGGTATTCTAACGTTTTTGGGTTTGGTTTGATTGGGGCTTCAAGCTGCATGTCTTGTAGGCTAAACATTGTGCGATCTGCGACCAGATCGTTGGTGAAAGATGACACTTGATTCCTTCGAGTGTTTATATGTTGGTAGCTGGTACATGGCTTTTTCTTTCATGGTCGCTGGATTAGAGCCCATCCATTGTATCGTCGTCTGTTGACTTCTTTCGCTTGTTGGGCTTTATTGTTTCGCCATAACTCATATGGATTTTAGTGACTCGCTTGTGCCTGTTTGGTATTCAAACGTTTTAGGGCTTGCTTGGGCCTAATGTAATTTGACATATAATATCTAACAATTGTGGGATGTATTTTAACGGTTCAGATTTAACATCCAATGTGGGAAATTGCTCAGCAACCTTCTCTAAATCAAATTATACAAATATTACTTGAATTAAATTAACTGTGGCTCCATTAAGTTCAGAGGTTGAGAAGCCACCATCAACCTTTAATTACATCCAAACATAAGACAGATTGACCATCAAACAAAATGAATGGCTTTCGGAGAAAGCAACACAAAGCTGAAACATCTACAATTGGGCATGATTTTGACTTTTCCTCAGTGCTAACACCAAACACAGTATACCAAACTTGTCAACAAGAAGATGTTTCCCACAGTAAGGCAACCATAAGTTGGTTCTGAAGCAAAATGCACCAGTTACACGTGTAACCAACCTGCGCCTCCGCCTCAGTCACCACAGGGCCCCAAGAGAGTTTAAATATAGTTGGAACTGCAGATACCCACAAACACCAAATATTTGAATACATTTCAGTAGCATATGTTTTGAAGGCCCCAAAGATCAACCCAAAAACATATTAAAGTAGGACTGCTTGAACAAATGGAAGCATGTGTCACTAGCCAACAGCCCAAAAGCTTAAGCTGTCAGTTAAGGGATCAACTAATGATATAAACTCTCTAACACACCCCTTCACATGCTAGGCCAACGGACTTGACATGTGAACCAAGCCCACATACAGATGCAGATTACATAATAAATACAAAAACAAATGCATGTGAGAGGACTCGAATCCAAGACATATGGATCAAACCAAGCCCTAATGGCTAATGTATACCATGAAACCGACAAATCCAAAATCTTAAGTTTTCACGTAAGAGCCCCACTAATAATAAAAGGCTCTCTAACATCATGGCTAAATAATCAAGTCTAATTACTGATAGTTTTTCCCAACTAGAACTGAGAGGGGAAGAAAACTATTCTCAAAATAGGAAACCATTTTTGCATATGATAATTTCAGTAGGATTCAAATCTTGATATCTTTCCAAAATAGGCACGTTATTTACTTTTGACAATATATAAAACTTTAATGTACTTTTGACTAGCTTTAGAAGTGGATGATGGTATTTCAATTTCCAAACTGACACCAACATACACAGATCTGCAAAGGAACAAAGAGCTACACACCTGTTTTACAATCTCTTCAGCTTTATTGTCTAACTCTTGCAGTTTGGCTGCTCCAGCTTCTTTGATAGACAGAGTCTTTGAAGTTATGGCATCCACCTGTGGATTGAAAAGATGAAAGATATAATTATCTAGCCTTTCAGATCAGAATGACCGGTCCCAGTATAAACATTCAAAGGTGTGGAAAGTACCTCTGCAACCACAGCTTCAACCTTCCTTTGCCTTGCTTCCAGATCACGCCTCGTAGATTCAACATCCAACTTCACATTATCTAATTCTTTAGTAACCTCCTCAAATTTAAGATTTCTTTCTCTTTCTAATTGCTTTCTTAGTTCATCCAACTGCTCCGCTGGAGTAAGGGGGAAAATAAAGTTTAAGCTTCGAAAGAAGGCTTTGGCTCCAATGTTGTTCAGAAATAAAGGATAATAAGTTAATAACTCAACATAGCTTGAATAAGAACCTGCCTTTGGCTTGCCGTTCAACCAATTTGGCCTCAAGTGATTTATCCAACACTCCATCATCACTTACCTTCGCTTTTAATGCCTTATATTCCCTTTCAATTGATTTGGCAGAGTTTACCTATAAAAAGTGCCAACATTAACAGCAAAGACATTTGGGATCATTACAAAATCTGACGAGGTAACAGTTCAAATAAAAAACAAAAATATGATTCATATTTAATTCCACATAACTCTTAAATAAATTTATAGTCCAGCAGGACGCTCTTTATGAGCAAATCATATTTTTCATTTACATCACACAAAGACTCACTTGCACATTCTCCTGGCCAAAACTCAAATAATTTGAGAAAGAAGCAACAATAACATGTCATTCAATTATAGAGCAAATACACAAAAGGAATGGCCATGTTACATGCATACCTGTTCATATACAGCTTGCATCTGAGCAAAGTGCTCCAACATTTTCTCCAAAGCCTGTAGAATAACACAAATAGATACCCCAACAATTAACCAACTCTTAAACAATACTTTTCTAATCGATAAAACCGATAAAGTTTTGGTTGTATATGCATTCATGATTCATGTTGCATGCAAACTTGGGGTGCAGGAGAGGATAAACTCACATATAATGTCAATAAATGCAAAGAAGTGCAGAACTTCAAAATTAAGTTCAATTATAAAAGAAAAGAGAATATCTAAGCCTTTGACAATCTTGAGAATATGCAAACATACATCTTTCTCCAGATTTTTTCTGGCTTAATTTCAAATCAGACCAATTCACTCCCAGAATTCACAAGTCAGCAACTGCCTAGTGTCATTAGCTTTTCATTATTATTTAACAGTCCATCCAGTGAGTACATAAAAAGAATAAATGCTCCTGGAATTTGGCAGCAACATCTGATGCGAACTATAGAGTTATTATTAAGTAGACATGCAAGAACCACATACCATTTAGTACTCTTCAGAGACTTAAAAACGTTTGTGAATTTAATTGAAGCTTATAGAACTGTAAATCATATCATGCATCATCATTTGTTCATCTCAAACATCCATAAAAATCCGGGAAACAGATTGATGAGCATTCTAACACAATCAAAATCAAGTAAAAAAAAAATCCATTATGCAAACTTCATATCCAGAATTCACAGATACTTGGTTAGTTAATTCTAAAATAAGGTGGTCAGAATGCTGATGAAAGACAATATAAAGCTAACATTGTAGTTTATGCCAAACTACCTCTGTATAAACATCAAGCGTTTCGTTCTTGTTCTGAAAAGATTGCATTGCCAATCTTTCGGCATCCTTTGCCTCCTGCCGGACTAATTTCTTCTCTTCTAAAGCCCTCTTTAAGCATAAAACATTGAAGCGTTATTTAAATGTCAATAAAGAGACTACAAATGAAGCATGCAAATTATCAAAGCAAACCAAAAGAATAACATAAATGAAAAATAATTAATTACAACCACACTAATTTCTCCGATCAACATGATAAGTAAACTAGACTACACAGATTAATCAAAATGGAGAAAACTAGAAGACAAGAGATCCATAGCATCAGCTCCATGCATATATATGAGAGGCAAAGAGAATAATGATGTCACTTACAAACTGAAAATCGTTTAACCATACAAAACATAACTGCTACAATGTCACAGAAAATGACAAGTATATGACAGATGCTCAACCATAAAATGATGAAAAAGAGGAAATAGTCGTCCACCATAAAGTATGATGAGACGAGTTATGATTAGCAAGTAATATGTACTATCTATACTATTGATTTATCAAAATAAGTAACATGCACTAGAAACAGTGTAAATGTTGAAGAAAACAGAGAAAACTTTTTACTGATTGAATTGAGTGAGGACAATACAATAAGACTGAGCTGCTATATATAGTGGTCTTGAGCTCTGGACTCTTCAGTCAACTGCCTTCCTGGATTTACGTTAACTAACTCATGACATGGCACTTTGATTGGTGCTCAGTAATGCTGACACGTGAAGGTATTTAAATGAGAATCTTGTGACTTGCTGATATGGCAAATCAGTTAGTTCAGGAAGAGCTAAGTTGGTTGTAATCCAGAGTAGTCCTTAAAATTGAAACCAGAGTCTTTAGCTGATATTCAAGTGAGTTAGCTAAGTTGACTCAAGGTGGCTTAACAAACAGTATTGATTTATTAACACATATGCTTCTAGTTCAAACCGACTAAACATATATGAGGCTAACCAACAAGTAAAACAGGGAACCTGTTCTATTGAAGATTGCTCATTTGCATTCCAAAGCATGAATGGCAAATCCAGGCAATTACTGGCATGTACAAATTCATCTTTTTTAACTCTTATATATCTATTCCTCCAGCTTCTATACTCACTTCACAATCTTAAGCTGCAATGTGAAATGCAATACTTATTTTGTCCCCTAAATTTCCATTTCCTTCTCACCAACAGAAGCAACTACTTATTGTAAAATCTCTTCTCCAGTACTAGATAATTAATCTCCATTTTCAGGGTAGAGTTGGAAATTGAGAGTAGGAAAAATTGTATCCGTGACCAACTACTACCGAGGGGCCTGTTCTTTATTATTACTCTTAAGGATATTTTAAAGCGTCAACAGGTATTAATTGTCCTGAAATCTATGAATGATTGGCCCTTTAAATACTCCAAATGAAACAACAGCTAATGCCAAACAATGTCTAGAAACTCTTCACACGCACCACAGTCCAGGCAGCACCTTACTATAGAAATGGTGAAACTACCCATTATATCATTATGTGATTCTTTTGCTATAATAGAATCATGGATTTATATTTATATTAAAGATATAAATTTTAATAGCTCGTACTGCCCCATATAGTTTTGACTCTAAGAAAACTTCAATAGGTTACATATATGCAATCATGATATAAGCATTCCATACTTGCATAAAAGCTTAATGAAAACATAAATATGGTACCTGCAACTTATCTGGTGATTGAACAATTTTTGAACGTAAATCTGCATTTTGTTGGACACTTTGTACCAGGTCGAACTCAGCCTGAGAAGTCTGGAGAAGAAAAGAAAAGAAAAGATTTATCAAAGATAGAAACAATAAAATAAAAACAATATTTCTGCAGCAAAATTTCCAAGCTGCACAGGTCAAATGCACATGCATACATACACATTAATTCCAAATTCACATCATGAGTCCTACATAACATTAAACCTAAAAGTAGAGCATCAGTATTATGTGGTAATTTAACCATAAACAAACGCGAAAAGAACCAACTCTAGACAAATGAGAAGACTGTACCAGACATAATATATAGCACGTGCATGATAGAATCAGATCTAGAATCCCGAGAATATTCACACAGAACAAGAAGAAAATAATTTTCATGTCCAGCGCCAAGTTGCATGGCATATCTCTTATAAAGAAAACAATATACTAATGATCAATTACACCATGCTAAATTATTATCTTATAATGCTCTAAGCCTGAAGAATGAAGTTGCAACTTGCAATCAACACAGAAAAGTAATGACCCTAAGTATTTACAATAAAAGAAGAAAATACATAACTTTTTTCTTTTAAAAAATGGCTACAATTATATAAACCAAACCCTTCTTTACCGTGGTGTGAGTGGAACTTAAAATCAAGACCTTTTGTACAACAACAACAAACCTTACTAGCTAAACTAGCTAGTTTCCACAAATTATATAGATAACCTCACCTAATCACAAAAGGGGTAGATCTTTAGTATTTAAACATTCAGCTGCTACAGTGAATGTTATGTTCTATATAACACAAGAGCACCTAGCTCATATGATTACAAATTTTACATTAAATAAGGTAAACCAATCACTAACTTATAAACTCTGGTTTATTTATCTATTCACTTTTGATAATATAAATTGCAGTAAAACTGTTATCCTCTTGATAAATGATAATACATCTCTATTACTTGTACATCGAAGCCTATACATTTCATTTCTCTAAAGAGAACCAAGCACCACCATTAGTCTTATTATTGGATAAAGGCAATAAAAAAGGAAATGGCTGTCAATATCCTAACCTTCTTCTCTTGTTCTTCTATCTTCTCCTTCAACTTTTTTATAGAAGTTCTTTGTGACACCTGATGCTTGTTAAGGTCTTGAATGGTTTGACGCAATTCTTTAACCTTGGCATCTAATTCTTGAACTAGAGGTAACTCCTTTTCTCTTGCTTCATTATATTCTGCAATCTCTGCATTCAACTACAAAGCAAATAGTTGGTAAAAATCAATGCTAACTTTACAACATCAAAATTTTCTATTTTAATACCTTGGAAATCTTAGCCTCCCACTCTTTTCGCTGCTCATCAAGATCAGTGAGATCCTCAGCAATTGGTCTTAGAAGATTCATTTTTGTGTCTCTAAGGTTGAAAACAAACACAAGTGACTTGTAAGACTACATGAGAAACACATGTAGACAAAAAAGTAATTAAAGGAAATTCATTTGCCAATATCTTCATTGTGAAATCACACTTTTAATTCTTGTAGACAGACAAACCACTTATGTGAATTTCCAGATATAGTCTTATCTACATGTGCGGTTTCCGTTCCCAGACTGAAGACAAACATTCATGAGATTTGAATGATGTTTCATTCTGCAAGCTTTCCTTTCAAGAACTTGAAAAGTGACCAACCAATAGCTTAGCCAAGGGTAATTGGTTTCCTCTTCTAATATCTTGTAAAGGAGCATGGGGTAAGTATGGAACAACCACTGGGTACACAAGAAATGAACATAAAGCTAACTAGTACGAATACTTGCAAAGTTATTTGTAACCATAGTGTCTTAATCAGTAAATAGTAGTCGATTGTTCATCTGAATCAACATACAGAATAAACAATATGAGCATGTAATGATGTAAATCATTCAGTCTGAGATTGTCAACTAGCCAACTAGGTAAAGCTTTTGATGAACCAAAATATAATCATCATTGTGATAGAACTTCAATGATTTTTTTTTTTTATCCAGTTGAATCTGGACACACTAACAAATGATTGTCACCAATCTCTTAAATTCCCTACTAGGATTTTTGAAGGAAACTTACTTGTGAAGACAGAAGTTAAGAATTGCACTGACAAAATACTCAGTCCGAGCTGCATCTGACCTTATAAGATCTTTGAGGGTAAAATTCATCGGGCAGCCAATGGAGGTTACCACCTCCTTTATCCTGCTGTACAAAGTCATGGTTTGGACTGAACCAACATGATGGTCCGGGTTTTCAAGCTGATCCAAGGCAGCAAAATCAAGTTGACCGTGGTCTTCTCTGAGAATATTGGATGGTAGTGTTAATCGAACTATTACTAAGACCAATAATTTTAAATGCTCAAAAAACAAAATTCTCAAGGTTTAATCAGAGAAAGTAAAGCAAAAGAATGAAGCGCACTCATGGAGAATGTCGAGATAGATCAAGAGACGAGTGTAGAGATCCGAAATGAAATCAGGGCTCGGATTCTTGAGATCCTTGTCTGTTATGGCTGCTATCTGTGACTCTGCCAATACTGAGATGATCTCTTGCATGGAAAGCTTCGGGTACTCAAACTTCGACATTTGATATCAGCTCTACAGAGACAATCTGCTTCAACCATTAATTTATCCAGTTATTCAACTGAATGCGAAAACCGTAATTGTAGCATCATTTCAAACCTTGTAAAGAAAAATAACTACAACAACTGGAGAACAACCTCAGCAAAGTTAGTCTTAACCACAAGACAAGCTTCGAACAAAAAATCCATTCACCAACCAACAAAACATGATTAATTTGGGACAGAAATCAAACAAAACATAAACCGAAATACATGAATTCACAAAACAACAACTCTCATGGTAATTTCATCAAACATCTCATCTGCATAAACTAAGTACACCAAATCCATTAAAAAAACCACGTGAAAATCCGCACCACACAACATTTTCTTATTTACAATCTCATAAAAACAATCAAACCTCCTTACCTGAAGACCAACCGGAGAGCAGAGAGTGAGAGCCGAAAGGTGGAAATCGACGACGGCTGTGGCGAGCGAGTTACGGCGCTAGAGAGACAAACCAGAGAGCAACGAGAGAGGTGGCTGGTGGCAAGCGACGGTGGTGAGCAACGGAGCGGCGGTGGGATTCGTGACAAAATCAAGAGCAAAGAGCCAAAGAGTGACAAAAATCAAAGAGAAAAGAACGAGAGAGCGAGAAAAATCAAAGAGAAAAAAGTGAGGGGGAAAAAATCAGAGTGCAGCGTGACTGTGTGAGGGAGTGGGTGGGAAGCAAATCGGGGCTCATTTGATTTTAGTTTAGTTTTTCAAAAAAAAAAAAAAAAATAACGGTATAACGGGTCGCGTCGGGTCAAAATGACCTGCTCCGTTCTTGGTCCAATTACCCGGACGGGTAAAAAATGATCCGGTCTGATCTATTACCCAAATTCGCTGCTTTGGTGCGGGTACCCACTGGTTTGGGGTGGGTCGGGTATTTTTTGCATTGTTAGGATGTGTTTATTGTTCTTGGATGGGTTTTGATACGGTACTGATGATGAGATAGTTGTCAAATATAGCACAAAAATCATCTAATTTTGTGAGACTAATACTAAATTAATAAAAGTTTGAGAAATTGTATTATTTTTCATAGAAACTTAATTTTATCCTTGTAAAGTGATTTTTGTCTCATTCAAACTTATTTGTGTTGATTGAGTTTTGAGAATTATTTTTCTTCTCTCTCATTGAAAAATTCTTGGTTTGAAACATTATTCTCTCTCTCTCTAAATTTCTCATCAATCTCTCTTTGAAAAAATTAAAAAAGAAATGGGAACTACACAAATAAATAAAAAATTAATTTTTTTAGTAAATTTTTCTTTGGCCGTGATTTAATTTTTCTTTGACTGTAATCTATTTTGATACTTTAATTTTTTTTTCTTTTTTCTTTTCTATTTTAACACTTTACTATTCATTTTAACTTCTTCTTTTTTCAAAGCCTTTTGTTTTTTTTTTCAGATTTATTTTTAGAGGACATTATTGTTCTAATATATATTTTGATATTATTTTCACTCAATTTATTAACTTGGTGTTATTTTCACAAACTCAATCCAATTTAATGCTAAAAAAAAAAAAGGGTTTTATTGAAGATTTATTTTCAATGGGTTTGGATTTGGATTACTTTCAATAGGAGTAATGAAATGTCATAGATTTTAAGGTAGTTTTGGGTGTGGTCAATAGGTATGGCAATTTTACTCGCAAACCTGCGGGCTTCCACCCAAAATAGGTGGATTTGAATTTTATTAATCGGGTTCGTGGAGGAATTTGGATGTAAATATCAAACTCGAACCTTCTAACCAGCAAACTCGCTTAAATTAAAAATATATATAATAATTTTTGTCTAAAGAAAATAACTAAAAAACTCAAAACGACGTTGTATTTGAAGACGGTAAAATTTGAGATTTAAAGATTATTGATGTCTTTTTATTTTATTTTAAAAAATATTTTTTTTTATTTCGTGGGTTTGGACCTGCAGGTTAAACTCAAACCTGTGAAATTATGCGAGTTCATGTGTGAGTGCGGGTTTGACTCAAATATGTGAGTGCAAATTTGAACATGAACTCACAAAATTTCTCGGGGTCGCAAGTGGATTTGTGTGTGAAAACTTAATGCGGGTTAGGGTTTGAATTTGACCAAACCCACCCGAACCCGACCAAACCCATCCCTAATGGTCAATGCAAAATTTTGTATTTGAGTAGAGAATTTAGTATAGAAAGGTAGCGCCTCCTCTGTTTCTAGTGGAAAGACTTCCTCCAACGAAATCAACAGAGATCAACATTTCTGACCATGGCCTCCATCATTAAGGCCACTTTTGCAACTGGTCCCCGTCGTGCCACTTGTGACCTTTAAAGGTGGACTTCACTTCTCTTCGTTTTGTTTTCTAAAAGAAATTAATTACTTTTTATTTCTTTTATTTTTCAAAATTTTTTTCTATTTAATATTTATATTTTTTAATTTGTGTTTTCAATTTAATATTTACATGTTATTTTAGTTAATTTATTTTCATTTTAAAAGTATTTTTATTTAATATTTATTCTTTTTTTAAATAAGAGATATTTTAGACATTTGTAAAGTTCAAAGCATATAAACTTAACGGAAACTTGACGATTATATTCAGGGGGTTTGTGTGTTGAATATACAGACTTTACCATCTAGCTGTATTTATGTAAAACCTTAGGAGTGTGGGTGCAATTCTCCCTTTTCATTTTTAAAATGTGGCTAGTTTAGCAAATTTTGCTTTTGGTTACAAACTTAAAATGCCTTTGGCTGGCTCTACCCCTGAGCCCGGAGTAGTCAGGGCTTAAGTAGTGGGCTTGCAACGAATGGTGGGCCAAGTCACTGGTCATTGGATACCGGTGATTAATACTAAAAAAAAAAAAATGCCTTTCCCGCTCGAGACGAGGACGAGAATTATTGGATTTTTTAGGAATCGGGTGGGTGGGTCGGTTGTTTGGCCTTTGTCAAGTTCTATTAAGGGAGAATAGTATTTAAATCCCTTACTATTTCGAGTAATTTCAATCATATGAGACAAAATGGTTAATCTACACTCATATCCCCTCATGCTAACCACCCTTAATAAAAACTAATATGGTCTTTTACGATAATGTTAACATCTTAAATATTTTTTAAATAGATGATGGAGATTTATTTTTCTTACTTTTTTTTTTAATTTATTATTTATTTTTAAATTTTAATTGGGCATTATAATAGTATTTGAACTCAACGATCAAACACAAAAAGTATAGAAGGCCATTGTTAGTTTTTACAAATATTAATAAAAATGAAAGATAATAAAAAAAGAAGTCCATCGGCAATAGAAGTTCCCGCCTTCCAAGTTCCCATTGCTGAAGGAGGACCAGTCTACCCCAAATGTCTCCTCCCACACACGGAGGAGACTCAAAGTTGAAGAAGGTCTAGGAAGGTCTCTGCTACATCTTCATAAAAAAAAAATGGTGGCAACTGGCTTTTTTTTTTTAATAAATTTTATTTTTGTTTTAAATTTATTTTTGATTTAGATTAAATATAAAACATGTTGAGAATCAATATGGTGAAATTTTATTGGAAATATTTTTAAATACTTTATTTATTGTTATTAACCATTAGGTTTAAAATTAAGCTGACTATAGTATTTAAGTCATAGGTTGTTGGGCTTTATAAGCCATTAACATGTCCCCTGACGTGTAACGTGGATATGATTGTAAATGCCCCGCAAATTTTTTTATTTAATTTATTTTAAATAGATGAGTCTGATCTAGTGATATGCTCCTTACGCCTATATTAATAAGATAATGAATTCGGATTATATCCTCCTCCCTTAAACCCCAAATTATAATAATTTTTTAAAAAAAATAAGAAAAAAAAAACTAGCGAACAATTTTAATTAAATTTTCTTGTATATAAATTAAAAAAAATGTTATTTAAATTTGGAGACTAATAATTATGAACCAACAATTACCAAACTTTATTCATTATTACAAGTAGTGGTTTATAGGTTTAACAAATAATATAACTTATTAACTGTTACTGCATGAAGACCGAAGTTAACATGATCTAGTAGTGGTACATGTTGGAAATGAAAACACTCAAACAACTTCTATTTAAACTCAAAACAAATATTACAAGAACACTCTCACTCAAGAACTAACTCATTCTTTTGCTTCTTCTTCACTCATTTAGAAGCTTTGCTTCTTCTTGATGTCTAAACCAAAATGGGGAGGGGTATTTATACTAATTACAAACTATTTTAGACCATACAAATAAATTAATCCAAATTAACAACAACCATACACGTCATTCTTCTCCAATCTTCCAACAATAATTTAAATGGCCACATTATTGCATAATTACCCAACTTTGGAAGATTCTAAGTAGTGGACTTGGGCTTGAACTATGGACTTGAACTCTAATTTTATTGGGCTTGGGTTTGGGCTCTCATAATGGATGAAGTTTATAATCCAACAGTACACTCCTCCCGCCAACATCACTAACAAAGAGTTTATTTAATTGATTGGAGGGATGAGAATATCAGCCTTGGTCAGCTTTCCCTTGATAAACTTTAGGAACTCCGGAGGCAAATTGAGAGCAGATTGAAGAACTGAAGGTGCAAAGGTATTCAAGACCGACTCCTTACTAGCAAAATCTACAACATCTGCATGCCTGTGAACATTACACAATTGAAACATTATATTACTTAAAAACCACTTTTTAAGTTTCTGTCTTGTACGTTGTCTTAGAATAAACAAGAATGTAAGTTCAAGATTTTTTAGATAGCAACACTTTTTAGTTTAAAAATATATATTTTGTGATTTTGCAACGCTATATATTGGCTTGATAATCTATTAATTGAGGTATGAGAGCTATTGCTTACCGGGAAGTGGTTGTGATGGAAAAACACTCCAGTCCTTCATCCTCAGCAATTACACCAACTGTGAAAAATCTTGGCACAACAAGAACTTGACCAGCCAGAATTGTTTTGTCCAACACAAGCTTGCCATTGATGCCCACAATTTGAACCTTTCCAGTCCCTTTCACAGCATAAAAAACCCGAACCGAAGAATCATTTGTGTAGAAAGGTGAAAGCATGGCATCAGCTTCAAGCTTCACGAGGCTGCAACTCAGCCCAATTTCTTCAAGAAATGGAAAGTTTTTCCCTGTCAACGAAGTTGCTTCACCAGCTCTGTCGATGCGGATTTCAGGCGAAAAATGAACAATGTTTTTCACCCATTTGTTGACAATGTTTTGGTCAGCAGGTTGTGGAAATTTGTTTCTCTCTTCTGGGTCTAGCTTGACAATCAAAACACCAGTCTGGCTTTTTGCAAGAATGTTTGCTTGTTTTTCATTAATGTTTTAGGTTCTAGTGATGAATTCAGTGGAGAAACCACCCAAGATGCCCTGAGCTCCTGTTAGCAGGAAGTAGGTGAAATCACCTGGAATGTATGCTTGGATGTTTCACCCAAAAATGCTATAACACAATCTGAATTTCCATGGTTGTACCACCATGACACTGAACCAAGAGGCACCCCTATGACATCGCCGGTCCCAAGTCCTACTACTTTCTCTTCATTTGTATTTGTTTTGTCATTGGATGGTAATATTAATCCTGCCACTCCATGTTCACCTGTTAAGATACATACAAGGGTTTTGATTAATAGTAGAATATAGCTTTTAAAGTTTTGTTAGTTAATTCTACTAGATGAATTTTTACTCTTTTTATTTTTAAAATATTATTTTCAGTATATGTTATGAGATGCGTTTTTAGATTTAAAAAATAAAATAAAAAATACTGATTTAATTTTTATTTATTTTTAAAGACAGTAAATAAAAAATATTAGGGGACGCACCCTAATTATGGGAAGTTAATTACCTTGAAGAACATATCCAAGTTTGGAGGAATCAGCATAATGAGGAAGAGCAAATCCACCAGGCTTCAAAACAAGTAAACCAGCACCAACCTTTGCCTCACCAAGCATCGGGAATTCTTTACTTGACCAAGGGTAGTATGATCCACCTCGTTTCAGGAATAGAATGTCACATTTTCTTATTTCCTTAGCCTTTTCTCTAAGAAGTAATTCTGTTGGTTCAATCATAAACAAAACTTTCTTGTTGGTATTTTATAATAGAAATTATTTTGCCTTAAAAAAAAAAAAAAAAAAAAAAACTTTGGTGACAAGTCCATATCCATCCTGTACTCACAATGCTTTCTATATCAAACACCTGCATAAAGAGAAATTAAATTTTTTCTTTTATTTTCTTTTTCAAAAGAAAAAAAAATTATAATTTGTGCGGGGTACAGGTAATTTTATTTAAAAAAAATTATATTTACATAGGGTCCACATAATTTCATTTATTAAATTAGTAAATGTATCTTTAAATGCATTCATACAAACTTAAAGTCTGGAGGGCAAGGCCTTCATGCCATAACGTGGTTTTGTCTTTGATCAATGACAGAGGAGAACGAAAATTATTTTTTCTCTCTAAGTTTTATTCAAAATAAAGTAGAAAATTAATATAAATAAATAAAATCTCTTGTACAACTATCTGTATTTACCCTTCAGATAAAACAAAAAAAAAAAATTATTAAATGAAAGACATAATAAATGAAATAAAGAAGGTAGACTGTCTTCTTTTGAGAACCCAACACACGGAAGCTATTGATTTTTCCTTTGCATTCTTCACTTGTCATCTGTAGTTTTTGTGGCAAAATTGAAGTAGTACTAGTAAAATAGTAATCAAAGTTTAAGAAGTGATATATATTTTCATTGATATTTCCTTATTTTAAGAATTTTTTGGAAATATCCACGATATGTAATGTAATTTCAAAAAATATTGTAGAAATTTCCATTAAATATCAGAAAAATATTATTAAAATATTTGGTATATTTACCTCAATATAAATTTGTTTAAAAGATAACAATGTGTTTGACATTACAACTAAAAATATCAAAATATTTTTAGCTTTGTGTCCACAAAATACAACTAAAAATATCAAAATATTTTTAATTTTGCATCCACAAAATTTGTATCTTGTAATTAGGAGTGGATGTTTTCAGGTTGGGCTGATCAGGTTGGACTTTTAAGCCCAATAAAATTAGTTTTATTTTATATATTATTTATAATATTTAAATTTAAATTTTGTTAGATGCAAATTCAGTTTTAAAATAATTTTTCATATTTGATTAAACGTAACATAAATTACAAAAATAAAAATATAAAATTAACAATTTATTAAATTTGAAAAGTCTTTATGTCGCTAATCTATTTTACAATTATAATTATTTCATCGAATATCTCGTGATTGGATAATGTATTATTTATTTCAATCAACATAATAATTAAAGTTTATTTATACTTATTAGATTTTTATATATTAATTTTTTAATCAAATTTTAAATTAATATATTAAAAAATATTTTAAAGTATAACATTACAATTAGGGGTGGGCACATTAACCAAACCGACTCTAACCGACGCGAACAGAACCGAGTAAAGGAGGTTATTTTCGATTATGGATCATGGGTCGTAGAGGTTTGGTTATTCACTTTGATAACCGAATAAAAATCGATTATGGTTAGGTTATGGGTGGCCAAACTGTAAATAACCGAACTATATAAATAAATAAAAAACCAAGAAAGAAAAAATGCTAGAAATATGTTGTAAACAGAGAAAGAAAAATATTCTGTGTGCAATAGATGTATTGATTTATGCGAATTTTGTTAAGGACAGCTTGCTCTCTCTTATTGTATATATTTTGTTTTCAATGTAACCGATTTGTTCAAAAATTTATGTGTATGTGAGAGCCAAGATTTCTTAGGAAAAAAACCTGTAAAAGTTTAAATCAAGAGAGTTTGAGCAAATACTAAAAGTTACTGATGTGAACTAATTGCACTCAATATGACTTACTCCTTTAATAATATCGTTCTCTAGTGACGTTCTTAACAACTATTAAAGGTTTCTGGGATTTATTTGGAAGGCCTTTAATTTTTTAAACTGTATTACTATTGTTTTATGAAAACCGAAAACACGATGGACCTAATATTTTAAAAATATACAAACAATTGGATAAAATATATATAAAAAAAAATTGATTTCTGGCTCAAAGGCCTACTTAAGCCCATACACATAATTTAGGCTCAATAAGGCCCAAAATCGAGATATCTGAACCGAATTGAACCGAATTTTTAAGATTTGGTTATTTTCGGTTATTCATATAAAACCCAATAGGTTTGGTTGGCCCAATTGAATACCGAACAAAAATTTGGTTTGGTTAAGTTATGAGTATAACCGAACCTAACTGGATATTGTCCACCCCTACTTACAATTATTACAAAACGAATATACAATTATTTGGGATTGATAGTGTAGTAGAGATAGATGCAGAGTTATCATATTGAAAGGACAAAAATACCGTTCCAAACGTAAATTCTAATGGAGTGACGACTAACGGCAAGAGAGATTATTGTAAGGATTTAAAAAAGTTATTTTGGTTAGGGATGACAAAATGAGGGTTAAACTCGGATCGTATGTAAACCTGCAAAAAATCCGTAAATTTTAAAAGGGCTCAAACCTGGCCCAAAACCCTCCATATGGACTTATGGTGCTGATTTAAACCCGACCCGTAAAATATGAGGGTTTTAACCAACCCTTATTTTAACCCTCTTATTATATTTACTAATATTTTAATTACCTTTTTTTTTAATCCCTATAATCCAAACAAAGCAAATTGTTTGCAACCCCATCGGTTGATACACTCTTACATGACTCGTCAACTATCGTCACTGAATCAACCTCGAGTCGACTCAGTAGACATAGTCCTCTAGACTTGGAACCTAAATAATCATCATCACTCCTAAAAACCAATTTCAAATCAATTTTCTTGATACTCCTTTATATGAGAGTGTAAACCCCTTCAAAACTCACAACAAACATGAAACCAAACAACCAATCTGAACCAAAAGGCTTTCAAAACCCCCTCACACAACCAATCTAAACCAAACAAAACTCCCTCAATGCCAACAACCAACCTCTCGTCTTCACCACCACTAACCAAATCAAACCTATAAACCAAAACCAGCCCCCAGAAAAAACCCCATCCCCAAAACCTACCACAAACATGAACCCACACAAAACCAAGCAAATCAGAAAACTCAACAGAAAACTGAGTTAATTGAAGAAGATCGACGAAAACAAAACCCACAGAGAGAAAGCGACGGGAAAAGACGAGCGATGGGGATATAATGGGGATTACGGGGTTTGTTGATAGCGGTTGAAGAAGAATTGGGGGTTTTGGATGAGTTTTTTGGGTGGGAGTGGTGTGGAGTTAGATGTCAAGAAGGGGAGTTTAAGTGCTTTTATGGTAGACGTGGCGGCAGCGGTGGTGAGTGTCATTGGAAGGGAAGAGGAGCAGTACGCACCCACCATTAGTGGCAGAAGAAGGCGAGGCCGCGGGGGAAGGGGGGGGGGGGGGGGGGGGGGGGTGTGCGTGGGGTTGGTTTGGAAGATGTGAGAGGATTTTAGTGAGAGGATTACAACTGATGAAAAAACCCTTATATGGTTGCGGGTTTGAAATGTACCTATATTTTAACCCGCAATCGACCTACAACTAATATGGATTTAAAAAAAAAAAACTAATATGCGAAATTTATATAAATAATAAACTCGGACCGCATCAGGTGAGTCCGGTCTAAGTCCAGCAAACCCGAACCATTTTGCTATCTCTAGTTTTGGCATGTAAAAAACCAAAATTAACTATGAATAATTCTTTCGTCAGTGCTATATAAGGAAAATCCCAAAAAGGTCAATATTTTCTCAAGTAATTTCACTTTTTCTTTTTTTGTTATCAATTTTACTATTATGACATTAATAGCAATTTTTCAAGCACATGCCAGTTAGTTATATCCGCCCAAACGGGTAGTTTGATTTTATTTAACAATAAAAAGCAAAAATGATGTTATTTTATAGAGGTAATTACACCTAAACCCCTTGAGGTTTTGTTAACTACAAACGGAGTCAACTTTATCGTTTATTGACAACGATCTCCTCCTGCTGTTGGTTAACCGTTAAAAAGATCAAAATACCCTTAAAATAATATTTGAAATTATTAAATAAAAGAGAAAAATAAGTTTAGATCTCCACCGTCCATCTCATTTGAGATGGACGGTGGAGATTATTTATTTTTTAAAAAAAGAAAATTATTATAAAAAATTAAACTTCAGATCTTTATCATCCATCTTTGAATGGACGATGAAAATCTAAAATTTATTTTTTTTATTTAAAAAAAAAAGAGTGGGAGGGAGAAATGTGGAGATCGTTGGTGGATGATCCACCATGGATCCACCTGGTTCGAAAAATTCAGATCTAGGTTCATCTTTGTTGATGAACCCAGAAATTGGTTCGTCAACTAACCTAGAAATTGGATTCGTTTATGCACCCTTCTGGGTTCTTTGACTAACCCCTATGGGCTCTTCGACTAACCCCTATGGGTTCGTCGAAAATCCTAGCAACAAACCTAGAAATTCTGGGTTCGTCGTGCTGGAGATCCAGCCATGGCTCTCCAGCAAATTTTAAATTTTTTTTTCTTAGTCCATTAATTTTGATGGACGGTAAAGATCAATCTGGAGATTTTTTTTCTATAATTGTTATTTAAAAAAATATATATATTTTTTCAATAAATCATAACCATCCATCATCTCAAAGAAGGAGGGATGAGATTTTTTTTTTAAATAACATTTAAAAAATTTTATTTATTAAAATAAAATTTAAAAAGTATGAAAAGACGAAAATACCCTTGTACATGTTAAGTTTGACTAAAGTTGACTAACGGCAAGGAAGGTCTTTGTCAATAAACTCAAAAGTTGACTTTGCCTGTAATTGAGCAAACCTTAAGGGAGATAGGCGTTATTTACTCTATTATATATATATATATAAACCAAAAAGCAAATGATAGTTAGACCCCCTGAGGTTTGTGCATCTATAAGCGGAATTAATATTTGGGTTTATTGATGAAGACTTCCTCTGCCATTAGTCAAACTCCATCCAATTTAACGGTTGACCATGTTTAACTGTTAAAAAGACCAAAATGCCCCCAAAACCATAAAAATAAAACAATTAAAAAGATGGGATGGACGGTGGAGGTTTTAAGCTTTTTTTAGTTATTTTATTTAATGAATATTAGTATTATATATATTATTTAGGGACATTTTGGTATTTTTAACAATCAAACATGGTCAACTGTTATATTGGATAAAGTTTAATTAACGGCAGAGGAAATCTTTGTCAATAAACTAAAAGTTAATTCTGTTTATAGATGAGTAAACATTAGGAGTTCTAGGTGTTATTTGCTCTAAACCAAATTGCATTAGGAGTAACTACCACACTCGTTCGATTTCAATTTGAACAGATGCTTGTTTGTTCGCCGAATTCAAACAAATAGACTTTATTGTCTATACCACACACATCACATTGCATGTCTATACCACATTCTAAATATTTTGGTAACACGAAAAGTAGATGAATAAGTATCCGCTCCTAAAATTCACATCAATTCAACATTCTAAATACAAGTGTTAAAAATTCTTCTCTTAGAAAATTCTCTCTTGAGATTTTTTAGGTGGAAGTAGAAAGGAGAGTCCTTTTTGACTTATTTCCATTTCTTGTGAACACAGACTGATGGTTTAATTTATTTTCTTTTTCTCCTTTTTTCCTCCCTTGTCCAGTGTGGGGTTGCTTTTTTGTTTCTCCATCCTTTGTTTTTTTGCTGGAATCAATATGAATTATGATAAGATCTATGCAATGTGTGCAGCTCTTAACCTATCAGACGATGAGGGAGAGGTACAACGTGTTGGGGGTAATCTGAAATTTGAAGGTTCGAAAAAATTAGCTTTAAATTTGGTGGGCAAACTTTTAGTATGACGTCAAACGAATAGGGATGCTTTTAGGGTTCTGATCCCAAAGACTTGGCAAACTAATGATGAAGTTATTGTTGAATTAGTGCGAAATAACGTATTTGCTTTTCATTTTCAGAACATGTTGGATAAGAACCGAGTTTTGGTTGGGGGTCCATGGAACTTTAATAATTATCTTCTTCTTCTAGAAGAGCCAAAAGGATGGAGGGACCTGTCCAAAATGGAGTTCATCTATTCAGATTTTTGGGTCCAGATTCATAACGTTCCTCTGTTGTGCATGACTTGCGATATTGGACTTCTTTTGGGGGCTACGATTGGCAAAGTCAAAGAGCTCGACCTCAGAGCATCGGGTGATTGTGTTGGCAAGTTTATCAAGGTCAGAGTTTAAATCGATGTGACACCGCTTCTGAAGAGGGGCATTCCCATCCAATTGGAAGACACCGATGAGGAACAGACTTTACTGGTCTTTTACGAGAAGATGCTGGAATTTTATTTTGAGTGTGGACAAATCGGACACTTTAATTAGGAATGTTCTTCGAAGAATATGCAATCCAAACTGGTGGATTCAAAAGACTACAAATACGGGGTATGGCTTCGGGCATCGAGTCCTCAGAAGGAACGTTTTTCACATTCAAACAGACCCCAAGGTTTCTCTAAGGGATCAATGTCTGACTTCATCAACGGAGGTGGATCTGTTATTAAATGGAGAGGAGGCACAAAATTAGGATTCAATTTCCATGACAGTTACTACGATGGAATTGGACCTGGGTATAACCCAAGCGACTGTGACCACGGGGTTATAACACAACGTGGACTTGGACCCAGGCCCATTAAATGATAGACAAACTGTACTGAATGTAAAGTCTGCATTTAATTCTAAGTTTGCAATCTTCTAATGAGTAGCTAACTCCTCGTGCAAGTCCATGTAACGTGCCTTGTCATGGTGTTTCTACAACTTCAAAATGGAAGAGATTGGCTCGCTAGAGAGAAGAGTCTGGCTCAATTAGTAGGGATGGCATGGTTTCTAGTGTGGAATCACATAAGCGACAATTGTATGTTTTTCACAGGAGTGATGACAGTTCGGCTATGAAGAAGCAACGAATCCCCTCCATCGATATCTCTCCGGTATCAGAAGTTTTGGCAGGACTTGAAGGCCAGGTCTGCCAGCCGCCATAAAACTCTTATCCTGAAATATTCGGGGATTGGGGAATCCTCAAGCTATTCAAGCCTCGCATCGTCATGTTCTGGATTACAACCCCGAGGAAATTTTTATTTCTAAAAATTTATATTTTTTTCATCAGTTGGAGAGTTTGCGTGTCAGGTTGGGTTTGAATGGAAAATTGTCCATGAATAAAGTGGGTCGCAAGGGTGGCCTGGGTTTGCTTTGGTCTAATGATGTTTATGTTTTGTTAATTTATTTATCACATTTTCATATAGATGTTCAAGTGAAGTCTTTCGATAATAAAACTTGGCGTTTTACTGGATTTTACGGCAATTCAGAATCTTCTCGAAGGATTCACAGCTGGACCCTTTTGCATCGCTTGTGTTTGGATTCGACTCTTCCATGGCTTTATGATGATGATTTCAATGAGATCCTTCTATCTCATGAAAAAGTGGTGGTTCTGAGAGACCAAATTATCTCGTCAACAATTTTCATCATTGTTTCGATGATTGTTCCCTTATTAATTTGGGCTTTGTCGGGCCTAATTTTACATGGTATAATGGGAGACAGGCGAATGACTTTGTTCAAGAACGGCTGGATCGGTTTGTTAGTAATTCAGATTGGGTGCAGCTCTTCCCTTCAACTTCAGAACGACACTTGGATTTTTAAGGCTCTGATCACCGCCCTATCATCTTAGATACTTTGGGAAGGGACAACTACGTGCATTCCAATACTCGTAGAGGGAGGGGTCGGTTCCACTTTGAAGAGTTATGGACAAACTAGCCCAATTGCACAGAGCTCATTCATTGGCAATGGCGGTCTAGTTAAACAATGGGTTCGTTAGAAGGGGTGGTGGATAATATTGAAGGTTGTGCTACGTCTCTTGTAACATCCCGGATTTTGGGTAATTAATTTTATATATGTGAAAATAAATTTTGTTATTAGAGGGGGTGTAAATGTAATTAAATGGTTGAAAATTGATGTATGAAAAATCGAAAATGGAGACAGAGAGCATCGCGACCTGGTCACCGCGACCACAGGTCGCGATGGCTCGCTCACGGTGAAAAACGCGATTTCTGGCAGTGAGCATCGCGACCAGTCACCGTGACCACAGGTCGCGATGAGCTGCTCGCGATGAAAATGTTGAAATCGGGCAGTGAGCAACGCGACCACCAGCGCGACCAAGGGACCGCGAGGTGTGCTCGCGATGAAGGCGGTGCGAACGTTCCAGTGAGTACCGCGACCTGGTGGCGCGACCACAGGTCGCGACGACGGTCGCGGTAGCGAAAAAAATATAAAAAAAAAGAAGAAGTGGCTTCTCGCAGAAGCCAGAAATTTCACAGAGAAAAGAAGAGAGATAAGAGACCGAGAAAAGAGAAGAAGAAAAAGAAGAGAGAAAGAAGAAGAAAGAGAAGGAAGAAAAAGAAGAAGAAAGAGAAGGAAGGAAAGAGAGAGAAAGTAAGTGTGGGTGAAAGAGAAAAGGGAAAGGGAAGAAAAACGAAATCGTAGAACCGTGATTTCTCGAACGAAAAATGGATTCCAGGTAGGTGTACTTTCGTTTTTCGAACCGTTATGAGAAGTATTTCGTTTACGTTTTCGTTTTCGTTTCTGATTTCGTGAAAAGTTCTCGTTTTCGATTTTTCGTAAGTAAAGTGTTTATTTTATATGTAAAATCGATGTTTGCTATCTCTATTGTTGATTTTGG
The DNA here is from genome assembly GCA_003430845.1 of Xanthoceras sorbifolium. Taxonomy (NCBI): domain Eukaryota; kingdom Viridiplantae; phylum Streptophyta; class Magnoliopsida; order Sapindales; family Sapindaceae; genus Xanthoceras; species Xanthoceras sorbifolium. Next base: position 13,461,526 of record CM010615.1, read on the forward strand.
AACACTTTTATGTTAGATCGCATTTTGATTGTATTTCGATTATGTCGATTTCATTAACAATACTTGATTTATACTTTGTATGATTATTGTTGATTTTCTTGAAAAGTATTGTGCGAAGTGTATATCTATTGAGTACTGATTGTGAACATAGTTTATCGAAACGGCCCTAGGATACGTAAACATAGAAATGGATATAGGAGGTTGGTATACCAGCTGGGTTTTACTGAGCAGTACTGCGCCGCTATTGATTGCTATTGATGATATTCATGTACCTCCTCTTGGATTCGTCCAGAGGCTGGGAGACACGTACCTCCTCAGGATTCGTCCTGGGGGTTGGGAGTCACGTACCTTCCTAAGGATTCGTTCCTGGGATAGGGAGTTATGTACCTCTCTAGGTTCCATACCCACGGTCCTAGAGTAGGGAGATACGTACCACTCGTAGGATTCGTCCTCGGGTGGGAGTTTGACCCATATTCCAGTCCTAGTATGTTTAGTATTCTAGCGGGCCAGATTTTAAGTGAATTGGAAAGTGAACTGAATGAATTTATGAATTGATTTATATATTGCTTATATTGTGGAATTTAAAGTGCTTGGAAACTGTTTTACGATTTGATTTTTAAAGTTTAATGGATTTATAAATTATAGAGTTGAAATATATCTATATTGTGATATGCTTTCCATTTAAAAGTTATATATGATTTTCATAATTGAGTTTATAGTACACCCACTAAGCTATATGCTTAGCGCGTTAGTTTTGTTTATAACGCGTAGGTACCAGGGATCCGAAAGAAGCTAAAGACTGAAGAAAGAAAGAGTTGCAGACCGAGTCACAGGATTACTACAGTTGGGTAGTTCTATTGTTATATATATATATTTTGTAAGCATGCATATACAGTGAGTCTGTAAATATGTTTTGTAATATGTTTTGTAACTAATTGTTTATCGATTTCCGTTCCTCATTTTAGAATATTTGTAAATGATGACTTTTGAATTATTTTATTTTATAAACTGTTTGTGGAAGACGCACTAAACGGCAGAGTGCGCAAGTGTTTGAAAATGAGATATTGAAGTGTTGCTGAGATTTGTTTTTGAATTGATTTGTTGAAAAACAGGTTTTGGGAAATCCGAAAAACAAACGAAACTTTGCCGAATTTTTGTAAAAAGTTTATTTAATGGGCTCACTCGAAAACGATTTTTAAAATAATAAATTCTATGGTTTCCAATGAGTCAAAAATTTGTTTTATGGGCTCACAATGATTTTGAAATGTATATGAATTTAGAAAGTATTGAAAACCGTGTGGCGCTCCCTAGGTCGGTCCGGCCGGGTCGGGTCGGGGGGTGTTACATCTCTGATGGAGTGGAATCACACCACTTTTAAGTTTTTGCGACACCTTATAGCTGTCAAGATAAAAGAACTGCATAAGCTCAATTCAGCAGTGGATTCGACTAGTTGGAGGAAGATTCGTAAGGTGAAAAAAGAGCTTGATGTTTTACTTTACAAGTAAGAGATGTATTGACAGCAATGTAGTCAGATTTCTTGGCTTTGTAATGGTGACCGAAAAGCGAGTAGACAAAAGCAAAACCGCATCATTGGTTTATTTGATTCAAACAATGTTTGGCATACTAGTGAGACTTATATTTCTGAAATTATCAAAAATTATTTTAACAATATTTTTCTCTCTTTTGAAATGGATGTCAACAGCTTTGATAATGTCCTCCAAGCAATGGGTAGCCGAGTTACTAGTCCAATGAATAGTCTACTGAATGCTCCATTTGAAGCGGATGACATTTGAAAGGAAGTCTTCTCTATGCATCCGACTAAGGCTCCGGGTAAGGACAGCATACCCGTTATTTTCTACCAAAGATATTGGGAGACAGTGGGTCCAGGAGTTACGACGGCTTGCCTTCAGTTTCTTAATTATGGTTGTAATATTAAGAAGATAAATTCTACAATTATAGTTGTCATTCCTAAAATCCAGCAACCACAAAAGGTTTCTAATTTAAGACCCATCAGCCTTTACAACGTCCTCAATAAAATTATCTCTAAGGTCCTCTCGAATAGATTTCGGATGGTTCTAGGAGACGTAATCTCATAGGCTCAGAGTGCGTTTCTTCTCAGGGGACTTATATCCGATAAGGCTGTTATCAGTTTCGAGTGCCTACATGAACTTAAGAGGAGATGGTCTAAAAAGAAGGGGTTTGTCGCGCTGAAACTTTATATGGATGGATAAAGTAGAAGTTTATTGAGACAATGATGTTGAAGCTTGGTTTTTCAGTTTGGTGGGTGGAGAGAATTATGTCTTGTGTAACAAGTATTTCATTTTCTTTTTTGCTTAATGGGAGGGTTTAGGGTTCTATTATTCCTTCAAGAGGTTTGCAGCAGGGTGACCCTTTGTCTCCATACTTGTTTTTAATTTGTGCTGAAGGACTATCAGCTTTGATGAGATAAGCTGAAAGTAATAGTACGATTGGAGGAATCCGGTGTGGGCATCAGGGACCCCTCATTTCCCATCTTTTTTTTTGCTGACGACGGTCTTTTTTTTGTCCCAGCTAAAAGAAGAGAGTGCTCTGCTCTTCGTGGTATTCTGGATACCTATTGCCATAGTTCTGGTCAAATGGTTAATTTCAACAAATCAGCTATGTGTGTAGTCAGGGCCTGTCTAATTCTGTTAAGAAAGGGTTACGCAGTGTTTTGGGCGTCTCTTTAGTGGCTTTTCATAAGAGATATCTTGACCTACCTAGTTTTATGGGTAGAAATAAACGCCAACTTTTTACCTCGATCAAGGACCAAGTTTGGTCCAAACTTCAGGGGTGGAGATCTCATCTTTTTTCTTTGAGTAGGAAGGAAGTTTTAATTAAAGTTGTCCTACATTCGATACCTACATATGTTATGTCCCTTTTCAAGTTGCCTTGTTCGCTTATTCAGGAGCTCTACTATCTTATTTCTTAATTTTGGTGGAGTGATAGGGTCGAGAAGAATAAAATTCACTGGGATCCTGGGACAAGCTGTGCCGTAATAAGAAGGAAGGGGTTTGGGTTTTAGAGATCTTGACATTTTCAATTAGGCTCTTTTAGCTAAGCAGGGTTAGAGGATAATCCAGAATCCTTCTTCTCTATGTGCCCGTGTTCTCAAGTCGAGATATTTTCCTCACACTTCTTTTTTGCAGGCTAATATGGGTTGTGGAGCTTCTCTTGTTTGGCGGAGTTTTCATTGGGGCCGAAATATTATTAACTTAGGATCGCGATGGCGAATTTGCAGTGGCGACAATATTCGTGTCTACCATGACAGATGGATTCTTAGACCTGTAACTTTTCGAGTTATTTCGCCCCCCAATCTGAATTCACAGCTTTGTGTTAGTGATCTCAACTCCACTAATGGTACTTGAAATGCTAGCCTAATTACGAGCTCTTTCCTTACAGAGGATGCAGCGGCTATTTTGAATTTGCCTCTCCCAAGAGCTGGTCGGCCTGATGTTCTTTGTTGGTGCTTTGACAAGCGTGGTTTCTATTCGGTTAAAAGCAGTTATCGTGCTGCTTGTTTCCACAATGCCGGTCTTAACTCCTCTGGCTTCTCTGGCTTGAGTGAATGGTGGAAATCGTTTTGGAAAAATTATCTCCCGGCTAAGATCAAGTTGTTCATTTGGAGAGTGATCCACGACTGGCTTCCAATGAAAGAAAATCTGGTTAGAAGGAAGTTTTCGGATCCTTCGTCTTATCCATTGTGCAATAGTTATAGCGAGCCCATATTGCATGCACTGTGAGGGTGCAAGGAGCTGGCTTAAGTGCAGTCTGATAACAGTGCAGCAAAATGTATCCCGTACAAAAATCTTCCATCCATTGTTGATTTAATCCTCTCATGTTCTACAAAGCTCCATCGTGAGGAGTTCGAACTTTTTTTAGTTGTGCTCTGGCATCTTTGGTTTCGCGGGAATAAAATGATTCATGATAATGTGGTTCTGCATGTTGGACATATCATCCCTTGGTCTCGGGCTTACGTGGCAGATTTTCATGGTGCCTCTTCTAAGCCTCACAGTGCGCTTGTTTCTCAAACGGTTACAGCTCCTATAACTTGGATCGGCCCTCCCTCTGGTTTGTTCAAACTTAACGTTGATGCTTCATTTCACACGATTGCGGGTTTGATCGGGTTGGGAGCGATTATCAGAGATGGTGTAAGAAAGGTCCTGCTTTCGGCTGCTACCAGGATGTTGCTGGTCTCTTCAGTCGAAATATTTGAAGCTCATGCCATTAATTTTGGAATTTGCATGGATTTGCAAGATGGTATATGGCCTTTGGTTGTGGAATCAGACTCTCTTAGTGTTGTCAATTTGCTCCTTCCAAATTCTAGACCCTTGTGTTATATTGGTTTGATCCTAGAAGACATCTGTATGGTTGCAGGAAGGTGTCAAGTTAAGTTTTTTCATTTTGTCCCTCGTTCTGCTAATCGATGGGCTCATTCTCTTGCCCAACTAGATTGTTCTTCGGTTAATTTGCATGTTTTGTTGGAGAATTTCCCTCCCACTATTGATGATATAATCCTGGATGATGCTAAGCACATTTCTTCTTCTTGAATACAATTTCTATTCCTTTAAAAAAAAAAAAAGTATCCGCTCCTAAAAGAAATGGAAGAAGATCTTGAGAATCCTACAAAATTCTTTAGTTCTTTTTTCCTCTGAGAGATGGTCAGGACCTCAGTTATTATTTGCTCTAGTTATTAATCTCATTAATTATTGAAGATTTAAATATTATTAAATGGGTTTATAAAATTAAAGACCATTATGTTTTTTATTTTAAAAAAAAAAGAGAAAAGAAAAAAACAAATTATCTCAAGCTAATTCATTGATTGACTGACTAATGATGATTTGGTAGAATACGTCCGCAGTGGTAAAATCTTGGAAAAATTTTATTTTGGTTACCAAATGATTATTTTTTTCATTATTTTTTAATAATTTATAATTTTGGTTTCCGTAATCTCTAAATTATTAAATTAGAAGTATTTCAGTCTTAAAACATGCTAAGCAGACAACGTATTGGAATGTTTATGTTAAATTTTCTGTATTTGAAGGAATTACATGAGCCATCCACTGTGCCAATCCACTCATCCAAAACTGGAAATTGAGACAAACTAAATTTTTGAGAATTTGAGCTAGTTGAGTTGGTTTGAAGGGAAAAGCCTGTTCATCAAATATGACATGCCGTGAGATATACACTCGTTTTGTTTGTGGCTCCAAGCAGCGGTACCCTTTGTGTATTGGACTCTATCCAATAAAAACTCACGGGTATATAAATGTTTTATTGACAAATTTTGAACCACCTTGATGTCGCAAAGAAGGAAAGCACATCCTAGTACCTGCAAACCACTGTAATCTCGATGTCTGTTATAAAGTTTTTGATAAAGGCTTTCATTCTGCAGGATTGAAGATGGTAAACGAGTAATCAAATACACATGTAGAAAAGAATTCAACCCATAAAGATAGAGGCATCTGAGCATAAAATAATATTGTAAGTCCAATCTCAACTACGTGCCGATATTTTCGTTTCACTACTATATTCTGTTGAGGAGTGTTCCTGGATAAGAAACATGTAATTCAATGCCACAACTTTGAATGTGATCGGTAAAGATGTTCGAACTGAACTCTGCACCCCAGTCACTTAGGAAAATCTTAATCTTTTGATCAAACTGATTCTTAGCAAATTTCTGAAGCTTGATGAAACAATCAAGAAAACCAGACTTTCACTTCAGGGATATAGCCATGTAAATTTGGTAAAGTCAGTCAACAAAAAATCACATGGGTGGGTACAATTGGGTTATAACAAAAATCATGTGATTGCATGATCAATCAACGTGAGTTGCAAACAATATACCAACTAGTAAAATCAGTATTCGATGTATTAAGTGGTTTACAAGTTGGTCTCGTCCATGTGTTGAGTTTTTAATTTCGGTTTATATTTTTTATTCTGCATTATTTTTTTATTAAACCTATTTACATCATGTTTATCATAACTACAAATCTACTCTTTTTTTAGCCGTAGTGGATACTTTGATTTTTTTTAAAAAAAGTTAATGTATTTATTATATTGGTAGAGTTTATATATTTTTTTTGTAATCAATTAATGTAATAAAAAATATTTTTAAGCCAAAAAACAAGTAAATTAATAATATTGATTTATCTATTTAGAATTTTATCTTCATTACAAAATAATAGTAAAGTTAAATTATTATTATTAAAAAAATTGAACCAAACATTTTAAATTATTTTTAACAACCACAATTTAGGTCTAGGAGATCATATATTTGGAGACCACAAAGAAATGTAAAGGATATCAACTGATGATTAGTTGGCCATCATGACATCATCATCAAGCTTCTCGAAGTTACTGATATCAGCTGATGATTAGTTGGCAGTGTGTGCTGGCAAAGTTAGTAACACACAATTTGCATGTTTGTTATTAGCTTGATTATGAGGCTAACATTGATAATTGTGCATATATATAGTATGTAGTATGATTCACTGAAATGCTCCATACGTCTATATTAATAAGATAATAAATTCGGATTTTGTCCTCCTCCCTCAAACTTTAAATTATAATAATTTTTTTTATAAAATATAAGAAAAAAAACTAACAAACAATTTTAATAAAATTTTTTTGTATATAAATAAAAAACATGTTATTTAAATTTGGAGACTAATAATTATGAAACAACAATTACAAAACTTTATTCATTATTACAAAACTGTTACTGCATGAAGACGAAAGTTAAGGTGATCAACTAGTAGTTGTACGCTCCTCCCCAACAACAGCACTAACAAAGAGTTTATTTAATTGATTGGAGGGATGAGAATATCAGCCTTGGCCAGCTTTCCCTTGATAAACTTTAGGAACTCTGGAGGCAAATTGAGAGCAGATTGAAGAACTGAAGGTGCAAAGGTATTCGAGACCGACTGCTTACTAGCAAAATCTACAACATCTGCATGCCTACGTAAACATTACACAATTGAAACATTATATTACTTAAAAGTAACAAGAACGTAAGTTCAAGATTTTTTTAGATAGAAACACATAAGAAATTAATGTTTTTCTATATAATTAAATGTATTTTTCAATTAAAAAAAAGGACAGTTTGAGCTAGTCATTTTTAAACAAATTCTTAAATATGTACATTTATAGAGAAAATATCATTGATTAATTCAATTTCTTTCGTAAAATGTTAATACCTTAGAAAATTTTTATTGATAAAAATTTAATAAAAATAAAGTTAATTAATATTTTTCATGACACTAAAGTATTGTAAATATTAATCTTATTTAGAGTTATGTTAACCTGTTAAGCGAATATGTAGTGTTATATAGCTATCTATATAATTTTATATAGTGTAAAAAAATAAAATTACATAGAATCATAGATTTAAAAAAATATATATAAATTTTACGATTATGTAATGTCATGTGGTGGCCTAATAATCTATTCATTGAAGTATGAGAGCCATTGCTTACCGGGAAGTGGTTGTGATGGAAAAACACTCCAGTCCTTCATCCTCAGCAATTACACCAACTGTGAAAAATCTTGGCACAACAAGAACTTGACCAGCCAGAATTTTATTGTCCAACACAAGCTTGCCATTGATGCCCACAATTTGAACCTTTCCAGTCCCTTTCACAGCATAAAAAACCCGAACCGAAGAATCATTTGTGTAGAAAGGTGAAAGTGGCATCGGCTTCAAGCTTCACGAGGTTGCAACTCAGCCCAATTTCTTCAAGAAATGGAAAGTTTTTCCCTGTCAACGAAGTTGCTTCACCAGCTCTCTCGACGCAGATTTCAGGCGAAAAATGAACAATGTTTTTCACCCATTTGTTGACAATGTTTTGGTCAGCAGGTTGTGGAAGTTTGTTTCTCTCTTCTGGGTCTAGCTTGACAATCAAAACACCAGTCTGGCTTTTTGCAAGAATGTTTGCTTGTTTTTCATTGATGTTGTAGGTTCTAGTGATGAATTCAGTGGAGAAACCACCCAAGATGCCCTGAGCTCCTGTTAGCAGGAAGTAGGTGAAATCACCTGGAATGTATGCCTTGGATGTTTCACCCAAAAATGCTATAACACAATCTGAATTTCCATGGTTGTACCACCATGACACTGAACCAAGAGGCACCCCTATGACATCGCCGGTCCCAAGTCCTACTACTTTCTCTTCATTTGTATTTGTTTTGTCATTGGATCGTAATATTAATCCTGCCACTCCATGTTCACCTGTTAAGATACATACAAGGGTTTTGATTAATAGAAGAATTGTTGGGAAAATCGGGTATATTTTCCCTATCCGAAATAGTTACTATTCACATATACTAGCGAATAGAACTCAAACAAAAACCCGACAAAATAATATTGAGAGAAACTGAAAACAGATACTAAACAAAAATATACTAAAGCAGAAAAATAAAGAACACCAGAAATTTACGAGGTTCGGTACAAATGTTACCTACGTCCTCGGGCGCCGCTGACCGCTTTCACTATCTTCAAATATTGGATAATCTCCAATTTACAACTAGGGCAAGATTGTGTTTAACAATCACCCTTTACAAGAGAGAAAGAAAATATTGTTTTTGGGATGAATACAAGATAACAAATTAGGCTTTATTTATAGCCTTCACATGACAAGCCTACCTTGTTTTTAACCAATGTGGGATTCCTATATTTAACTAAGTAACATATATTTCAACAAATCTCCACCTTGTTACTTAGTGATCTTCGAACAATTTCTTCAATCTCTATATCAGCGACGCCAACGCCAACTCAAATCTGCAGGATGTTAATCAAGCTCAAACAATGTTTGAACTTGATTGCTGTCACCACCTTGGTCATCATATCTGCGGGATTCTCTGCAGTGTGGATCTTCTGAATTTGCACTCCACCTTCTTCAATAATCTCTCGCACAAAATGATAACGAACGTCAATGTGCTTTGTACGTGCATGATAGACTTGGTTCTTTGCTAAATGAATAGCACTCTGATTGTCACAATACACCTTGAAGTGCTTCTGACCAATTCCCAAATCTTCAAGCAAACCTTGTAACCAAATTGCTTCCTTTACAGCCTCTGTGACTGCCATATACTCTGCCTCTGTAGTAGACAAAGCAACCGTAGACTGCAAGGTAGACTTCCAACTGACTGGCGCTCTAGCAAGAGTGAATACATAACCAGTAGTTGACCGACGCTTGTCTAAATCTCCCGCGTAGTCAGAATCACAATATCCAACAGCACCTTGACCAACTATATCATCCCGCTCAAATACTAAACCAACATCTACAGTATTTTGAATGTACCGTAGAATCCATTTCACAGCTAGCCAATGTCCCTTACCAGGATCATGCATGTATCTGCTCACAGCTCCAACTGCATGTGAAATGTCAGGCCTCGTACACACCATTGCATACATCAAGCTACCAACCGCATTAGCATACGGAACTTTTGCCATGTATTCTCGTTCTTCATCATTCTTAGGAGATAATTGAGCACTAAGCTTGAAATGAGGAGCAAGTGGAGTGCTTACAGGTTTTGTCTGTTCGTTCATACCAAAACGTTGTAGCACCTTCTTCAAATATTGACTTTGTGTCAAACAAAGCTTGCCTTTCTTCCTGTCTCTGTTTATCTCCATGCCGAGAATCTTCTTGGCTTCTCCCAGATCTTTCATCTCGAACTCCTGATGCAATTGAGCCTTTAACCTCTCAATCTCTACTTGGCTTTTTGATGCAATCAGCATATCATCAACATACAATAGGAGATAGATGAAAGAATCATCTTGTAGCTTACGAAAATACACACAATGATCATGTGTGCTTTTGGTGTACTTTTGCTGCAGCATAAACTGATCAAATCGTTTGTACCATTGCCTTGGAGATTGCTTCAATCCATACAACGATTTGTTCAGCTTGCAAACCCAATTCTCTTTACCAGCAACCTCAAAACCTTCTGGCTGAGACACATAGATTTCCTCCTCCAAGTTACCGTGTAGAAACGCGGTCTTCACATCCAGTTGAACTAGTTCCAAATTCAATTGTGCTACCAAGGCCAACAAAATTCTAATGGAGGAATGTTTTACCACTGGAGAAAATACCTCATTATAGTCAATTCCCTCCTTTTGAGCGTAACCCTTAGCTACCATCCTTGCCTTGTAGCGAACACCATCTTTGTCAGGAAATCCTTCTTTCTTTGCATAGACCCATTTGCATCCAATTGCCTTCTTGCCTTTAGGTAGTTTTGCCAATTGCCACGTATTGTTCTTCTGAAGAGATTTCATCTCCTCATCCATGGCTTCCTTCCACTTTTCAACTTCAGAACTTCTGATTGCTTCTTTATATGTGAAAGGAACATCATCATCTACAATCGAAAGTGCATAGGCCACCGTATTTTTAAACTGAGTAGGTAAGTTTTCCATATCCTGGTATCGAACAGGGATCTTGACATTCTGTCGTCGTGGCCTATCCACTGCAATGCTTTCTTGTTGCTGTGGAGGTTCTTGGGTTAAAACCTCTTCTTCTTCTGATTCATCTTCTGCCAACGGAGAATCAACTTCTGATCTACTTCCATCAACTGGGTCAATGATTCTACTTTCAAACTCCACCTGCTTTGAAGTTCCATCGGTCTTCTCAGTTACCTTTCTTAACATGGCAGATTCATCAAATGTAACATCCCTGCTGATGACTGACTTTCTTGTTTCCGGACACCACAAACGATATCCCTTGGAACCAGATGCGATCCCCATAAAAGTAGCTTTCTTAGCTCTGGGATCTAACTTCGATTCCGTAACATGGTAATATGCAGCGGAACCAAACACATGTAAGGAATCATAGTCAGTTGCAGGTTTTCCAGACCATACCTCCATAGGTGTTTTGCCTTCAAGTGCAGACGATGGTAGACGGTTGATGAGATGACACGCATACGTCACAGCCTCACCCCAAAACTGCTTGCCCAACCCAGCATTGGACAACATACACCGAACCTTCTCCAGCAAAGTTCGGTTCATACGTTCTGCAACTCCGTTCTGTTGTGGTGTTTTTCGAACTGTGAAGTGTCGCACGATGCCTTCATCTTCACAAACTCTCATAAATGGGTCATTTGTGTACTCAGTCCCATTATCAGACCTCAGTCGCTTGATCTTTCTACCGGTCTGGGTCTCAATCATCTTTTTCCACTTGAGAAAAATACCCAGCACTTCATCCTTCTTCTTCATGAGGTACACCCAAACTCTTCTTGAGAAGTCGTCGACAAATGTGACATAATAATGTTTGCCACTCATAGACGGAGTCCTTGTTGGTCCCCATACATCAGTATGAACATAATCCAATATACCTTTCGTATTATGGAGTGCGGTGCCAAAACTTACTCTTTTCTGCTTCCCCAAAACACAATGCTCACAGAAATCTAACTTGCCAGTTCTTGCACCTTTCAATAAGCCTTGCTTCACCAGTATTTGCAAAGCCTTTTCACCAGCATGTCCTAAACGCATATGCCATAGCTTGGTAATTTCAGAATCTTTCTCCTCTTCAGAGACTGCTGCTGCTGCTGTCCCAATAACTGTACTACCAAGATAGTAATACAAGCTATTCTTCCGAACGCCTTTCATTGCCACAAGTGCTCCAGAAGTAACTTTCAATATCCCATTCTGCATAGTCACAATGAAGCCTTTAGATTCTAAGACTCCCAAAGAAATGAGATTCTTCTTCATGTCTGGAACATAACGAACGTCCGTCAAAACTCTGGTTGAGCCATCTTGATTCCTTAGTCGAATTGTACCAATCCCCAAAATTTTGCATAGACTATCATTGCCCATGAAAACATCTCCACCATTTAGTTCTTCAAGGGTAGAGAACCACCCCCTATTAGGAGTCATATGGAAGGTACATGCTGAATCCAAAATCCAATCATCAGGATGAGATGCCGTTGATGATCCAACCAGTGCAAAATCTGAATCGTCACTGCTTTCGGCTACACATGCATCAGACGATACAGCTTTTCCTTTCTTCTGCAGCTTCGGACAGTCTTTCTTCCAATGGCCTTTTTCGTGACAAAAAGCACATTCATCTTTACCAAGTTTTCCTTTTGAACGAGATCTTCCTCTCCTTCCTTTCTGTTGTTTTTGTGAGCGCCCTCTTACTGTCAGCGCCTCTGCTGCTTCATTCCTGCTTTCCTTTTTATCTTTCTTTCGAATTTCATGGCTATACAAGGCAGTGCAGACTTCATCAAAGGAAACTTTATCCTTCCCAATGAGTAAGCTTGTAATAAGATGATCATACTCATCAGGAAGAGAGGCTAACAACATTAAAGCCAAATCTTCATCCTTGAAAGTTTCATCCAAATTTAGCAAATCTGCAACTAACTGATTGAAAGCAGTAATGTGGTCGTTTATCGTGGTACCAGGAAGGTAATCAAATCGGAACAACTTCTTCTTCAAATAGAGGCGATTCTGACCGCTCTTCTTCATGAACTTGTTCTCCAATGCCTTCCACAACTTACTTGCAGATGTCTCCTTCATGAACGCATACTTCTGTTCTCTTGAGAGACACGAACGAATTGTACCACATGCTAAGCGGTTGATATTTTTCCACTCAGTTTCATCTGCTCCTTCTGGTTTCTCTTCTTCAATGGCGATGTCTAGACCTTGCTGAAAGAGAGCATCTAGAACTTCGCCTTGCCACATACCGAAATGGCCGGTTCCATCAAACTTTTCTACCTCAAACTTCATTTTCATTACAGATGCCCTGCCCAGTATAGATGACGTGGATGGCTGGGAGGATGACTGGCCTTTGAATGAGGTAGACTTTTCTTCCGCCATTTCTTTAAGCTGCTAAACTCAAAAAACTGCAACAGTACTGTATTTATGAACAGTACCCGTATACTGAAATAGTGTATGTAGCCGTGAATAGTGCACCAGGTAACGTCCCAGGAAAGAGAGGTGGGTCACAACGGACACTCTTAAGTACCAAGTCTTTCCTTAGCCAGACCTTGCCTAGACATGCACTTTCCACACCACCACACTGACTTTCAGCAACCACAAAGTCAGCAAACTCAAGAACAATTCTTTTCTGATGTGGAAGATCAGACAATACTGCAACCACAGAGCATACTAAGAATTTTCTAGAGAATCTGACACCTTCAGCAGCTTAAAACACAACCGTGGCTCTGATACCAATTGTTGGGAAAATCGGGTATATTTTCCCTATCCGAAATAGTTACTATTCACATATACTAGCGAATAGAACTCAAACAAAAACCCGACAAAATAATATTGAGAGAAACTGAAAACAGATACTAAACAAAAATATACTAAAGCAGAAAAATAAAGAACACCAGAAATTTACGAGGTTCGGTACAAATGTTACCTACGTCCTCGGGCGCCGCTGACCGCTTTCACTATCTTCAAATATTGGATAATCTCCAATTTACAACTAGGGCAAGATTGTGTTTAACAATCACCCTTTACAAGAGAGAAAGAAAATATTGTTTTTGGGATGAATACAAGATAACAAATTAGGCTTTATTTATAGCCTTCACATGACAAGCCTACCTTGTTTTTAACCAATGTGGGATTCCTATATTTAACTAAGTAACATATATTTCAACAAGAATATAGCTTTTAAAGTTTTGTTAGTTAATTCTACTAGACGAATTTTCACTCTTTTTATTTTCAGAATATTATTTTCAGCATATATTATCAAATACATTTTCAGATTTAAAAAATAAAATAAAAATATTGTTTTAATTTTTATTTATTTTTTAAAAACAGTAAATATAAAATACTAGGGTACGCAGCCTAATTATGGGGAGTTAATTACCTTGAAGAACATATCCAAGTTTGGAGGAATCAGAATAATGAGGAAGAGCAAATCCACCAGGCTTCAAAACAAGTAAACCACCACCAACCTTTGCCTCACCAAGCACCGAAAATTCTTTACTTGACCAAGTGTAGTATGATCCACCATAACGTGGTTTTGTCTTTGATCAAATAAAGAGGAGAACGAGAGACAATGAACAAAAAATATTTTTTCTCCTTAAGTTTATTCAAAATAAAGAAGAAAATAATAATAATAAAAAAAAAAAAACAGTTTAGATATGGAATTAGAAAGACACATTGTCAAGTAAAAAATCTGGGTTTTGCCATAATGAGCCATATATGCTGAAAACCCACTAACATGTTTGGAAAAAGAAAAGAAAAAAAATTTGAAGCTCATCAAATATTAATGTTACCAGAAATAGCATACCTTTGTGTAGAAGAAACAAAACAGATAAGGTAGTTGCTAAATTTTGTGAGGAAAAAAGAGAAGTGTTTGTTTGAGAAATGGAAGAAGATCTAGAAGATCTAGAGATCACTTGTATTTATAGAAATGAAATAAAGGAGGTAGAGTACTGTTGAGTAGGGAGACTCTCTTCTTTTGAGAACCCAACACACGGAAGCTATTTATTTTTCCTTTGCATTCTTCACTTGTCATTTGTAGTTTTTGTGGCAAAATTGAAGTAGTAATCAATAATTGAAAAATCGATATATATTTCGTTGATATTTCCTTATTAATTTCTTTTAATAATACAAGAATATAATGCGTTTATTTATAATTCAAATGGCCATTGCACCTCCCTCCCACCTCAATAATAAAGATTCATTATTCACTATGTACATTTACAAATATGTTTTTCTCTATTTATTGTGGGAGTAGATTGTGTAGATATCCCCTTATTGTGGAAGTAGATGGAATAAATATCCGAACCACCCGTTTAGTGATTGATTTCGACAGGTCCCGACAAATTATTAATTTTGTAATTGTACGCTCTTAAAAAAAAAAAAAAAAACTGGTAAAAAGTGTATTTTCAATATCAGGAATAACAATTATTTTTGGTTTTTGTCATATATGTTGTTTATACGTAGTGATCCTAATAACCACAAAAAAAAATTGAAACGAGTAAAAAGTGCAATTTGAAGATGGGTATTGCAATCATATAGGTCGCATTTGTTAATGGTCAAATTTTCAAAATAAAAATCATTCAACTCCATAAAAGTTTTACCGACAAGAGGTGCCTGCTGATTTTTCTCCCTTGCATTCTTCACTTGTTGGCTAGTTGGTTTTTGTGGCAAAATTGTAATAGCAATTTCAGAAGAATCACTTTCCTTATGTTACGTACTGCACCAGCTATCTCAATCAGTCAAACTAGTTTGATTTCGTCGTTAGAGCTTTACATGCTGTTTCAACTCATCAATATTTAAATTTTAACAATATATCTATAAAACCACAATAAGTATAGAGAGATTATCATAATATTGAGAGAAGAATACTTTCGATTAAGAAGTAGACATTTGTGCCGCCTTATTAGAGTTTAGGATTTGATCTCGATAGATTCCGACAGTTCTATAACT
This sequence comes from Xanthoceras sorbifolium, assembly GCA_003430845.1. Classification (NCBI taxonomy): domain Eukaryota; kingdom Viridiplantae; phylum Streptophyta; class Magnoliopsida; order Sapindales; family Sapindaceae; genus Xanthoceras; species Xanthoceras sorbifolium. The sequence continues at coordinate 13,476,920 of CM010615.1, forward strand.
AGTCAAATATCAGACTTAAGAAAATAAAAAAAAACAATCAGTTAGTCTTTGTTTAATTTAATAGTTAAATAGAGTTTGACCGTTTAAATGATAAAAATGTTTCTAACTTTACAATTCAAACTATTTTTAGCTTTGTGTCCACAAAATTTCAACTATATCAAAATATTTTTAGCTTTGCGTCCACAAAATTTGTATCTTGTAATTAGGGGTGGATGTTTTCGGGTTGAGTTAGATTGAGTTAACAATTTTCCAACCCAATCAACCAAATATAAATCACAACCCAGCCCGATTTTAGTCGAGTTGGGTTCGGTGGATTGATCGGGTAGGATTTTTAAGCTCAATAAAAAAAAAGTTTTATTTTATGTATTATTTAAAATGTTTGAATTTAAATTTTGTTGTATTCAAATTTAATTTCAAAATAAATTTTCATTTTGATTAAATATTTGTTACATAAATTATAAAAATAAAAATTCAAAATTAATAATTTATCAAATTTAAAAAGTTTTCATCTAAGTCGTCAATATATTTTATAATTATAATCATTTCATCAACTACCTTGTGATTGAATCATCTATTATTTATTTTAATCAACATAATAGATAAATTTTATGTATAATTAGTAGACTTTTATATATTAAAATTTTAATTAGATCCTAAATTAATATATTAAGAAAAAATATATTTTAAAGTATAATCAGTAACATTATAATTAGTACAAAACTAATAAAACAATATAATTGTATATTTTAATAAAGGCAATTATTAATTTGGTTCTTAACTTTTAGGGAATCATCAATTTTTTAAAGTAATTTCGTTTATCAGTATCCTTGGGTCCTAACTTTCTAGAAATGTATTAATTTGGCCCTTTTGTGAGTCAACCGTTAGTCAAACTTAACTGTTCTAAAAATATTTTTATCTTTCAACCTATCCGTAATTAAAAATTTAAATAAATTAAAAAAATTTAAAAAAATTAAATGAAAATCTCTGCTGTCGATCAAATTATTTTTTAAAAAATAAAAATTGTAAATTTTTTTTTTATTTTCATTAAAAAAAAAATTTAAAACTTGATGTTCTTAGTGGAGATTCAATCGTCCATTAACAGTGTTGGACGGTGGAGATTTACCAAGAACAAAAAAAAAAATTGAAGTTGAAAAATTGGGTTCGTTGAAGGCAAACCTAGCGGGGTTCATCTTCAACGAACCCAGTTGTGGCTCGAAGACGAACCCTTCGTTATCAAATTTTTTTTTTGGACGAACCCGGGGTGGAGATTCAGAATTTTGAGTTTCAAAAGTTTTTTTTTTTTTGCTTTTCTTGATGGATTGGATCTCCACACCAAGAGCAGTAAAAAAAAATTTGAAAATTGATTTTTTTTTCTTGGATCTCCATTAAAAATTTCAGTATGATCTCCACCGTCCATTAATCTTGATGGACAGTGGAGATCCATTTAAAAATATTTTTTTAAGGGCATTTAAAAATATTTTAAAATTTTTAATTAAAAATTAATATAAAATGACCATACTATCTTTCTAATTAATAATAATATTTTTTAAAATTTAAGGTTAAAATTATAATTTTGACTTGTTTAAATGGAGTCAAGGGTAAATCAGTATTTTTACTAATTCTGTGAGGTTTGACCGTTAGAAAATTAGTCAAAGGGACCAAATTGATACATTTTTAGAAAGTTAAGGCCCAATAATACCAATAAACGAAACTGTTTTAAAAAATTAATAATTTTTCAGAAGTTAAGTACCAAATTAATAATCGCCCTTTTAATAAATGTATTTATATATTATATATTTATGGATAAAAAAATATTAAAAATAACGTATATATATTCTTAACTTTTTTAAAAATAAAATTCATAATAAAGCTAACAAGAAATAATATACACAATTATTTATTTTATATTTTAACGATCTTGAATTGGTTTTTTTTTTGTTAGTTTCTACGAGGGGTCTGAGATGAGCTTTGGAGCAGAGAATGGCTGCAAGTGCGGATCAAACTGCACCTGCAAATGAAGAAAGAAAAATGGAAGTGACCCAAATCAAAGCAGCAGCCGCTATGGTGTTTTTATTTTAAAATAAGAAGATTAAAGTAAGTCTCTTTGTTAGCTTTGTGTACAAGCCTTCCTTTGTATATAATAAAAAAAAGGCCATGGATGCTTCAAATCCTTTCTGGGATTTTGTTGTTTGTCCATGGTCTTTAGTTTGTTTTTGTGTCTGAATTTGCTGCTTTTTTTTGTGGTAGTTTTTATTTAATGTGTGTCTGTGGAAGGAGAGCATGGATTGTATGGAAATCAAATGATCAATCAATATACGTCTCCTTTCAATAATGTTGTGTGTACTTGTTTTTGTATTATTGATTCTGGAGTTGCTTCTATTCTACCCCGTCCATTCCATCTCTTTATGTAAAAGATGGATGAGAAACAAAATGAAAAGAAAGAAGTGAAATATCTTGCTGACCTTATCTTCTCGAGTACTGTGTATGTGGTGGATGGAGGACAAAAAGTTAGGTCATGTCATAATATCCAACCTAACCGACCTTGTAAATAATATGTAGATGTAAACTTGAAGTAATAAAGCGCCAAAATATTTCCGTTGCCGGGACTTGAACCCTGATCTCTCGGGTGAGAGCCGAGTATCCTAACCAACTAGACTACAACGGATTTGGTTATATAATTATATTTTATCTTATTTGTCGCTACATGATAATTGGAAAAAATAAGTATTTAAATTAGGGCGAATTGCAATAGAATACCCTAACGTTTGACCATATTACAATAAAAATCATGAGTTTAACCATAATTATATATTAGTACCATCTTTTAGTTGACTAGGTCAAAAATAAAAGTTTAACCAAATTCTTTACTTAAAATGATAAAAATATCCATAGTTAAAATAAATAATATTAATTATTAAAATTAAAAAAATTAAAAATTAAAAAAATTTAAATTTTTTAAACTAGATAAATCCATTTAAATTAATTTTTTAATTATTTAACTTTTTAATTTTAATAATTAATATTACTTTTTTATTTTTTAATCAGAGTATTTTTATCATTTTAGGTAAAAAATTTGGTCAAACTTTTATTTTTGACCAAGTCAACTAAAGAAAAGTATTAATGTGTAATTAAGGCTAAACTCACGATTTCATTACAATATAGTCAAACGTCAGGGTACTTCACTATAATTCGCCCTTTAAATTATTCAAAATAAAATGATTTAATAAAATTAAATATTTAATTATTAATTAATTTTCTTACTTTTTTTTTTTTTTTAAACTGTGAAGAAAAAAAAAAAGCAGAGGCCACTAGGCTTGCCGCCTCCATCTGGGAGGAAGAGGAGGCAAAGAGGAGGTTTTGCCTTCCTTCTTCAAAACGTTGATGAAAGTCACTGCTTACTTCTTTTCCAGGGAGGCCGTCGACGTGGCTGGGACCTCTTAGGGGGTCTTCTTTGGAGAGTTGGGGATGGTGAGGATGCTCTATTCTGGACTGATCACTGGGTCCCGAATATTGGCCCTTTAATCCCCTATGCTTTGAATGATCTGGACTCTAATCAGATGAAGAGGAGAGTCTGTGATTTTCTTATGAGTGGAGACTGGAATTTCAACCTCCCGTGTGAGCACATTCCTTTTGACATTGTGACCCATATAATCTCTATTCATGCAGGCAGATCTGACAGTGGCAAGGATAGAAGAATCTGGGGTCTGTCTAAGGATGGTAACTTTACTGTTAAAACAGCCTTCAAACTCATCTCTGCTGACCATAATGCAGGTATCTGGAAATGGAGGAAAATTTGGAGCTTGAAGGTCCCTCCCAAGATTACTTGTTTTTATGGAGTGTGTGTCATGGTAAAATTCTTACGAATGCCCAGAGAGGTGCTAGGGGCTTCACCACTTATCTTGACTGCCCTAGGTGTGGAGGGGCCTTGGAAGATCTTGATCATCTCTTTAGAAACTGTCCCATGGCCAGAAAAATTTGGGAGAGTTGTTGCAAAAATTCCACCAGAAATAGAAGCTTTAGAGGTGACTAGTCCCATTGGTTGTGGACAAACCTGAATACTGATTATGAGGTATTGGGTTTGGGACCTAGTAATGTTATTTTCGCTTGGGTCCTTTGGTATCTATGGAAGTGGAGGTGCTGCACTCTTTTTGACCAGAACTTCTGCATCCCTTTGATCCCAAGTAAAGTTATTTTGGGGGCTGTCAAGGAGTGGTTCACTAGCTGCAGGAAAGAAGAAGATAACATTGATAGGGTTTACCATCACATTTCTTGGCAACCGCCCCTTACCAGTTGGGTGAAGATCAATGTTGATGGGAGTAGAAGAGGTGCTGATGGTTCTATTGCTGCAGGAGGTGTCATTAGAGACTCGCGCAAGCACTGGTTGCAGGGTTTTGCAACCAATAAAGGGTTTGGCAGTGTTATTGAAGCAGAAATGTGGGGGATTTTGGAAGGCCTTAAGCTTGCCTGGCATTCTGGATTCAGAAGTATTAATCTCGAATGTGACTCTACCTCTGCCATTAATTTGCTGAACAGGGAGGATAACCATAACCATCCTCTCTTTAGCATTATTAATTGCTGCAAGATGTATCTCAAGAAAGAGTGGTGCTGCTCTGTTGGGCATGTTTTCAGGGAGGGGAACAAGGTTGCGAACGCTCTGGCAGTGTTGGGGCAGAAGATGAACATGGGTATTGAGATCTTTGATGAGCCTTCTCCTTGTATTGTTGCTTATGTTCTGGATGATGTTAGAGGTTGCACCTCTAGTAGATTTATGGTTTCTAACGGTTAGTTTGCTTTTTATTGTTGTTCTGGGCTGATGCCCTCCACTTTACCAAAAAAAATTTATACTCTCAATTTTTTAAAAAATATTTAAATAAAAATATTGGAATTGGTGCATGGTGTAATAGAAATAAGTGCACTGTTATTATTTTGAAAAGACGAAAATACCATTCCAAACATAAATTCGAATGGAGTAAAAACTAAGGACAAGATAGATCAATGTAAGTTTTGAAAAAAGTTGTTTTGACTAGTAAAAAACCAAATTTAACTTTGAGTAATTCTTTCGTCAGTGCTATATAAGGAAAATCTCAAAAAGGTCAATATTTTCTCAAGTAATTTCATTTTTTTTTGTTTTCTTATTGTTATCAATTTTACAATTTGGACATAAATAGCAACATTTCAAGCACACGCCAGTTATATCCGGCCCAACCAAACAGGTAGTTTGATTTTTTTTAACAATAAAAAGCACAAATGACATTTGAATTAAATATAGTAAAACAAAAAAGCTATTATTCAATTACGTTATTTCATGTATATAAAACCGAATTGCATGAGGAGAAACTACCTAAATAATTTGGCAATAGAAATTTATCTAACGATAGAAAAATTATTGTTAGCTAATAATTTTCGCTTAAAAAAATTAACGAGAAAAGTAGATGAATAAGTATCTACTCCTAAAAAAAAACTGAAGAACATCTTGAGAATCCGACAAAACTCTTTAATTCTTTTTTTTTTCTTTGGGAGATGGTGAGAACCTCAACAGGTTTGCTATTATTTGCTCTAGTTATTAACCTCATCAATTATTAAAGATTTTAATATTATTAAATAGGTTATAGAATTAGAGACCGAAAAGGTTTTTTATTTAAAAAAAAAGGGATTATTAATTTGGTCTCTAACTTTTAAGGAATTATTAGTTTTTTAAAGCAGTTATGGTTAATGGTACACTTGGATCCTAACTTTTAGTAAATATATCAATTTGGTCCCTCTAACTATATTTTTACCAGTCAAACTTAATCGAATTGGTAAAATGACTATTTTACCCTTGATTCTATTTTATTAAGTTAAATTACAATTTTAATCTCAAAATTTTTAAAAATTATTAATAATTACAAGGGTAATATAGTAATTTCATTTTAATATTTAAAAAATAAAATTTAAAATATTAAAAATATATTTTTTTAATATATCTCCACTGTCTATCAATCTTGATAGACAGTAAAGATTATATTGTAATTTTTTTTAAAATAAAATAAAATATTAAATATTTTTTAAAAAATTAAAATTCAAAATGGTGGTGATCCCGATTGGATCTACACCACCAAAAAAAAAAAATTCAAACTTTGAAGTTGAACGAACCCAGATTGGGTTCGTTGAAGGATTTCAACGAACCCAGAGGTGCACTATTTCGTTGAAGATCAACGAACCCAGTTTTGTGGGTTCGTTCAACTTCAAAGGTTGAATTTTTATTTGTTGGTGGAGATTCAGATTGGATCTCTATCATTTTAATTTTCAATTTTTTTAAAAATTTTTTTAAAAAAATATCTAATTTTTAATTTTATTTTTTAAAAAAATTTCAGTATAATTTTTACCGTCCATCAAGATTGATGGACGGTGGAGATCCACTGAAATTTTATTAAAATTTTTAATTTTTTAATTTAATTTGTTTTAAATTTTTAATTAGGGATAAATATGTCATTTTACTAAAAAATTTACTGTTTAGTTATTGATAGGTTTAAAGACGAAAATACCCTTGGAATCGTTAAGATTGACTAACGGTTGACTAACAGAAGGACCAAGTTGATATATTTCCTAAATGTTAGGGTTCAAAGATACCATTAACTATAATTGCTTTAAAAAACTGATAATTCCTTAAAAGTTAGGAACCAAATTGATAATCCCCCTTTAAAAAAAGAAAAAAAATTATCTCAAGCTAATTCTATTGATTGAATGACTAATAATGATTTGGTAGAATAAGTCCCACAGTGGTAAAATGTTGGAAAATTTTTATTTTGGTTCCTAAATGATTAGTTTTTTTTTTATTTTTTAATAATTTATGGTTTTGGTTCCTGTGATCTTTAAATTATTAGAAATTTATTAATTTAGTCTCTTTATTAGGATTTCATTAGTTAAACTTAACGGTGTTAAGAGTATTTTAGTCTTAAGACATGCTAATATTGTGTTTTAGTCTTAAGACATATTAATATACTATATTTTGACACATGTTTCTCTTATCCTTTGACATGTGTAATTAAATAAATTAAATTTTAAAAAAATTAATAATATAAAAAAATTAACAAAACAATATTAAAAATTATAAATAAGTAATTTTTATTTTTTTAAGAATAATTTTTATTTTTATATTATATAAAAATAGATATTAAAATAAATTTAAAAATAAATTATTGTTATTTTCAGTCAGCTAGTCGTTTAAAAAATAATTATTTGTGTTGTTTAATTATAATTTAATTTTTAAATTTGTTAAAATTTTATATTTTTATGTTTAATTGCTTAAGTAATTATTTTAATTTTTTTTTATCTTTTTATAATATTGTTAAGAGTTTTTTTTTTTTATTGTTTTCGTATTGTAAGTATTTTATTGAAAAGTCAAAAATTATATGGTAGGTAAACTTGCCATTTTTATCAAGTAAGGGGAATAAATAAGCTTTTAACATCAATGTTTTATTATTAGTGATAAAACAGTTAAATATTACTTACAATTTAAATTAACCGATAAAATTTCAATTAAAGAGAGTAAATTAATAGATTTTTAATAATTTAGGGGCCATCGGAATAAAAATACAAACATTGTTAAAAAACAATAAAAAAATAATCACTCGGGATCAAAATAAAATTTTCTAAAATCATTTTTTAATAGAGCATTTACTATAATTTAAATTTCATAAATACATATTTTAAATATTTTTATTTTATTTAAGAAGAACTTAAAATATTTTTACACTACTCAACATAATTAACTTTTAGCTAAATGACTCTCCTTCCACACGTTCACCAACATACTAATAGGGATTATTCATAAAAGGTCTCCAAGACAGGGATGAGAAAATCCATCTACATCCTATTAAGATGCAATTGTGCAATATTTAGAGAGGTCGAGCCAGAAAATTAGGAATCGATACAAACTCATAAAACATTTAAAACAATTACAACTTATTATCTTAATATGAAATAATCAAATTTTTTTTACGACTTAATATGAAATATCTTATTATCTTAATATGAAATATCTACGTTCTTAGTTTCCATTCGTGGTAAAATCTTTAAGCTTCGACCCTGACATAGGTGCAGTGAGGGTGAGGCAGATGTGTGTGGGTGCATGGGACAGAATATTCACTGTCGGTGAAGCAATTAACCTATCCGCCAACCATTCTTTCTACCAAAAAAAAAAATAATAATAATCAAATTTTGTACTAGGAAATGAGAAGAGAGTTTACCTGCAGTATATGAGGTTAACTCGTTGACCCCCTTGATTTGAGCCTAGCTGTTTTGAAAAGGTTGGAGTAATATCTCCATTTAGTTGTGAAGAATCTGCATTTGAATTGTGATCATAATAATTTATAGAAATAATATGAGGAGCAGACAAGGTAACAATTTAATGTTTTAATGACAAATTTTGAACCACCTTGATGTCGCAAAGAAGGAAAGCACAAACATCCTAGTACCCGCATATTAGCATAAAATAATATTGTAAGTCCAGTCTCAACTACATGCCGATATTTTCGTTTCACTACTCCATTCTTTTGAGGAGTTACTGGATATATAAGAAACATGTAATTGAGTGCCACAACTTTGAATGCAACCTGCAAGGATGTTCGAACTGAACTCTCCACCCCCGTCACATTGAAAAATCTTAGTCTTTTGATCAAATTGAATCTTATCAGACTTTCGCTGCAAGGGATGTAGCCATGTAAATTTGGTAAAGTGGTCAACAAAAATTGCATAATACTGAAAACCTTGGTCTGAAGCTATATGAGCTGGTCCTCAAAGATCAGTGTATTTTTTTCAATAGGAAACTTTGAGGTTTTATTACTATTTCTAATAGGAAGTCTACATCTTTTGAGAGATCAAGCTTGAAATAAGAGGAAAAGCTTGAGAGCACAGCTATGGAGATGAATCTGTAAACTGTATTTTCATTGCTAAAATGGTTACAACCTTACACACACACACACACACACACACACATATATATATATATATATATAGATCTGAAAATACAAAGATTCCTCTAACTAACCTTCCTATAATCAAGGCCAGCCTATCATTTGTACAACTCAGCAAATTCTTTTATGAACTAACAGATAAATAACTAACTGAAATTTAGTTAGTGTATAATCTTTGATTTTATATTAAGCTACCCACATGGAGAATTAAATCTGACCATATAGTTCACCATGATTTCTTTTGCAAAATGCCTTTAAGTTATGTTAGTTGCAGGTTATTTTTTATTTTTTATTTTGAAGGTTATTTTACTTCTGGGCCTTATGGCTATATTTCAGTTCCTTTAATACTTTTATTCTGCTTTTAATAAAACTTTCTCATTAGGTTCTCTGCCTAAGGATCATTTAGAGGAAAGAAAAAATAAAAAAGAGGTACTTAAAAGCTAGAAATGGATCCCTTCCAATGCTAACTTGGTTGCTAGAGGAATTGATATTGATGTGCTTTGTCCTCTTTGTAGACGGGCTCCGGAGACGACGTTGCATGCATTATGGGACTGCTCTTTGTTGAAACCTGTTCGAACAGGGGCTGCTGGTTGGAATGTTTTGGTCTCTGGTCCAGGGATTCATATTTGTGTCTCATGATTAGAGACTCTGTTGGGAGAGTCATGGCAGCTGGTTGCTTCATTTAGCCCTCTGGTGGCAGAAGCAATCGCGATCCTCTGTGGAATTCGTTTAGCTATCGATTCAGGGCTGTCTCCTATTTGATGTGAACCCGTAAGGTTATATAACCCCCAAACCCACACTCAATTTGTTTTACACCCAAGAACTCCCAAAAATCAGATTCTTCAACCTCCTAGACCCGATGAATACTCAATCCACGAACCCGGAAGTATAAACACTCAAGAACGCCACAAAGGAAGCCTTCCTTTGATAAGTTCAGTAGTTCTATCAAGAACAAGTAGGTGAAACGAAATTTCACTCAAGTTTTGTATTAATTGATCAATGGTTTCATAAAATGACTTACAAATGAGTTTAAATAGAAAATGAAATGTCTTGGAACAACCCTCCAAGCATGGGAAATGAAAGCAAGTAAAGGAAGGTGTGATTTGTTGACTAGGAAGCTTTGAACTCAATAAAAACGTGCAACACAATTATCAAATGAAGATAACACAATTGTCAAAGTAAGACAACAATTGTCAAAGTAAGACAGCTTCTGGATACTTTGAAATAACCGACCATATCTTCCTCGTGTGACCTCCAATAGATCTGATTCCAAATTGAAAGTTGAAGATAATATCATGAACTTTGACAAGTCCTACTCACACGTCTCTAGAAACCTAACCGTTCACACGTTATGAATTTCCAAAGTTATCCCTTCGAATTAGCAAGTTGCATCTTCCTTAACTTGAATTACATTCACTAAGCTTGGGCCCTCCTTTTGAAAGTCCATTCCTTCCATGGGCCTCCATGAATATGCCTGGACCCAAATCCCTTGAATTAGCCCACTCAATGCATTTTTGAATTTCTTAGCACGTGCTCTTGTAACCGGCCCAACGGGAACTTGGATTGGATCCGCATTCCATGCCCTTGTGCTAGATAAGTCTTCATCATTCCCCTCCTCTTGAAAAGGATTTGTCCTCAAATCAGGGTCATCACCTGCATCAAAAGGACTTAAATCAGAAACATTGAATGTAGCACTTACATTATACTCACCGGGCAAGTCTAGCTTATACGCATTATCATTGATGCGTTCTAGGACTTGAAAAGGACCATCCCCTCTAGGTAGTAGCTTGGATTTCCTCTGGGTCGGAAAGCGCTCCTTGCGCATATGCACCCAAACCCATTCTCCAGGTTCGAAGACCATCTGTCGTCGGCCCTTATTGGCTTGTTTTTCATATTGCTCCGTTCGCCGTTCAATGTTGACCTTTGCTTTCTCATGAATCTGCTTTACAAGTTCAGCTTTTCTTTTCCCATCTAAATTCACATGCTCAGACATTGGTAATGGTGATAAATCCAAAGGAGTTAAAGGATTAAAACCATAAACAATCTCAAATGGTGAAAATTTAGTAGCAGAATGAACAGAACGATTATAAGCAAACTCAACATGCGGTAAGCATTCTTCCCATGTTTTAATGTTCTTTTTGATAATTGTACGCAACAAGGTAGATAAGGTCCTATTTACTACTTCTGTTTGACCATCAGTTTGAGGATGACAAGTAGTTGAAAACAACAACTTAGTTCCTAACTTAGCCCATAAGGTCTTCCAGAAATAACTTAAGAACTTAGCATCCCTATCAGAAACAATTGTTCTAGGCACGCCATGTAAGCGAACAATTTCTTTAAAGAACAAATCTGCAACATGTGAAGCATCATCAGTCTTGTGACATGGAATAAAATGTGCCATTTTAGAAAATCTATCCACGACAACAAACACAGAATCTCTTCCCCTTTTTGACCTAGGCAAACCTAATACAAAATCCATTGAAATATCAATCCAAGGTTCACTAGGAATTGGAAGTGGTGTATATAAGCCATGGGGTTGTACTCGGGATTTCGCTTGCCTACATGTGACACATCTACCACAAAGTCTCTCAACATCTCGTTTCATGTGTGGCCAATAGAAGTGTTCTTGCAGAACGGCTAAGGTTTTAGCTACCCCAAAGTGTCCCATTAGCCCTCCCCCATGTGATTCTCTCACCAGCAAATCTCGCAAGGAACAATTTGGTATACACAATTTATTGTCTCGAAACAAGAAACCCTCATGTCTAAAATACTTACCACTGGCACTCTTTTCACAAGATACATAATCTTCACAAAAATCACAATCTAAAGGATATAAATCTTTAATATGCTCAAAACCAAGAATCTTAGCATCAAGAGTAGATAGAAGAGTGTACCTTCGAGAAAGTGCATCAGCAACGATGTTCTCCTTACCTTGTTTATATCGAATAACGTACGGAAAAGTCTCAATGAATTCGACCCATCGTGCATGCCTCTTATTCAACTTGTGTTGGCCTTTAAGGTGTTTTAAGGACTCATGATCGGTGTGAATCACGAATTCTTTAGGCCACAAGTAATGTTGCCATGTCTGTAAAGCCCGAACCAATGCATACAGCTCTTTATCATAAGTCGGGTAGTTTAAGGCTGCCCCACTTAGTTTCTCACTGAAGTAAGCAATTGGTCGTCCCTCCTGCATTAATACTGCACCTATACCAATACCTGAAGCATCACATTCAATTTCAAACGTTTTATTAAAGTTAGGTAAAGACAATAAAGGGGCGTTGGTCAGCTTTTGCTTAATCAATTGAAACGCCTTCTCTTGTTCTTCTCCCCACTTGAATCCAACATTCTTTTTTATTACTTCGGTAAGCGGTGCGGCCAATGAGCTAAAATCTTTCACAAACCGTCGGTAGAAACTAGCAAGTCCATGAAAACTTCTTACATTACCTATAGTTGTGGGACTCGGCCACTCTTGAATTGCACATACCTTCTCCTCATCAACCTGTATACCCTGTGCACTAACAACAAATCCTAGAAACACAAGTTTATTGGTGCAAAAGGTACACTTTTTCAGATTAGCAAACAACTTTTCTTTCCTGAGTACATCTAAGACAGATTTTAAATGCACTACATGTTCATCCAAGTTTTTGCTATATATGAGAATATCATCAAAATAAACAACTACGAATTGTCCAATGAAAGCTCGCAAAACATGGTTCATTAATCTCATGAAAGTACTAGGAGCATTAGTTAACCCAAAAGGCATAACTAACCATTCATACAAACCATATTTTGTTTTAAACGCAGTTTTCCACTCATCACCTTCTTTCATTCTAATCTGATGGTATCCACTTTTCAAATCAACTTTAGAAAATACACAAGAACCATGCAATTCATCTAGCATATCATCTAAGCGAGGAATAGGATGTCGATACTTTACCGTTATATTGTTAACAGCTCGGCAATCAACACACATTCTCCATGAGCCGTCCTTCTTAGGAACCAAAATAACTGGAACAGCACAAGGACTCATGCTTTCCTGAACATACCCTTTTTTCATTAATTCATCAACCTGCCTTTGAAGCTCCTTTGTCTCCTCAGGATTACTGCGATAGGCTGGTCGGTTTGGAATGGTTGCGCCGGGTACAAAATCAATTTGATGCTCAATCCCTCGAATAGGTGGCAAACCATCTGGAATTTCCTCGGGAAAAACATCATCAAATTCCTGCAAGAGAGATAAAACAGAGCTAGGCAAAGAAGCCTCAAGTTGGTTAACATTTAAACATTCTTCCTTATACATAAGTATAAGTATGGGTTTGTTGGACAACATCGCTCTTTTAACATCACTCGCTCTAGCATAAAAATTTGTTTTTCTCTCTTCTTTTCTTTCAATGGCCGTTTCTCTCTCATTTTTCTCTTTCTTTTTTGTCTCGACCTCTTTTTCTTTTGCTCTCATTTTCTTTTTCTCACTCTCTTGTTGCAACCTCAATTGATCCTCATAAACTTGTTGTGGTGTCAAAGGAACTAGAGTGATTGTCCTTTGGTTATGCACGAAAGAGTACTTGTTGGTGAAGCCATCATGACTAACACGTCGGTCAAACTGCCATGGTCGTCCTAGTAACAAGTGCCCTGCTTGCATTGGAACTACGTCGCATAACACTTTGTCTTCATATTTTCCGATTTGAAAAGAAATCATAACTTGTTTGTTCACCTTTACCTCACCACTATCGTTTAGCCATTGCAACTTGTAAGGTCGGGGGTGTTTAATTATTGGCAAGCCTAACCTTTCCACCATAAGAGTGCTAGCAACATTAGTACAACTACCACCATCTATTATCATACTACATACCTTGTTATTAACATGGCACCTAGTATGGAAAATATTTTCTCGTTGTACTTCTTCTTCTTTTTTGACTTGGACACTTAGCGCTCGCCTTGCCACCAACATCTCTCCTTGGACAGCGTATTCTTCATTATCAACATCCTCCAATGGTGGCATAGAGTCGGTGTTTTCTTCGTCATCTTCTGATTCGACCTCTCCATTATCTCGTATCACCATAACTCTTTTGTTTGGACATTGGCTAGCTATGTGACCCCTGCCTTGACACTTAAAACACTTAATATCACGATTCCTAGAAGTGGAAGAATCGGATTTACCTTGATTTCCATTGTTTGTTGCTTCTGGCTTTTGCTCGGCCTTAGGCTTCATCATCGGCTGCTTCTCATCTTTCTTCCAATGATTTGGTCTCCAAGCTGATGAACTAGAATTTTGGCTTGGACGTGTATTACCCCTTCTTTTGAGCTGGTTCTCTATTTTTATTGCCATGTGAACCATGTCCTCCAACTCCACATAATGTTGCAATTCCACCACATTGGTAATTTCACGATTCAAACCTGCCAAGAACCTAGACATTGTTGCTTCCCGATCCTCCTCTACATTTGCTCGAATCATAGCGACCTCCATCTCCTTATAATATTCCTCCACACTTCGGTTGCCTTGTCGAAGACTTTGCAACTTGTTGTATAGCTCCCGGTAGTAGTAGCTCGGGACGAATCGCTTCCTCATCACTGCTTTCATCTCCTCCCACGTCTCTATTGGACGCTCCCTATTTCTCCTCCTGTTCATCACCAATTGATCCCACCAAACAATAGCATATTCAGAAAATTCAATGGCAGCAAGTTTTACCTTCTTATTCTCGGAATAATTGTGGCAATCGAACACTAGCTCCACCTTCTTTTCCCATTCGAGATAAACCTCCGGATCATTTTTCCCTTGAAACGATGGAATCTTCATTTTGATACTACCCAAGTTATTATCTTCACGATTCCTAACTACCCCATTTTGACCCCGAAATCCTCTTCTCGGTACTCCTTCATGCCTACCTCCTCTAGGCCTATTTCTACCCATTTCAACTTCAGATTCGAAATCATCATCATCCCCACTTCTAAGCTCACGTTCTCTCTCAGATACATCTCCGAAAACACCACGCCTATTTTGTCTACCTAAGTTCAAAGGCTGTTCCCTTTGTATACGAGCTATAACCTCATCTTGTTGATCCATCCTATCTCTAATATCCCCAAAAACCACGTTCATTCGCTCGAATTGCTGCTGCATGGCCTTCAGAACAATGGACATGTTCTCCTCTCTAGGTGTTGAATCACTTTGGTTCGACATTATAGAAAGCTGCAATGAAAGAGTTAGAAAAAAATCCTCACAATCCTCACGTGTTTGCACTCAAGATACCACTCCACTCGTGTTTCACTCTAATAGGCTTTTCTCGATGCTGTGCTCACACTCTCTTGCCTTTTTCCACTCTTTATTTTCACCCTCAAGTCCTATAAGAACTAATTGAACTTAACAAAGAAGAAATAACCAATGTATGAATATTCTAACCAACAAAAAACCCACGAAATAACAACACAACCAGAATATATATATATATATATATATTTTGGATAATGATTTTTTTTTTTTGGATAATGAACACAACTCACAACACAACCTAAAATAGTCAACAAAGAAAAGAACTTAGGATACAAGCACGAATTTGTGTAGAACTCAAAGAAATCTTAGGATACAAGCACGAATTGGTGTAGAACTCAAAGAAGTCTTAGGATACAAGCACAAATTTGTGTAGAAGTCAAAGAAATCTTAGGATATAAGAAGAATTTGTGTAGAAGTCTTGTTCTAATTTTTTTTTTTTTTTGGAATTTTAATATAATCAATACACAAAATCTTCAAGAAGAACAAGCAAGAAAAAGAGCAAACAATAAAATGCAGAAGCTATGAATTAAAAGAACGAAAATTCAAAGATAAATCAAACCTAATTTTGGAACTTTGGCTCTGATACCAAATGATGTGAACCCGTAAGGTTATATAACCCCCAAACCCACACTCAATTTGTTTTACACCCAAGAACTCCCAAAAATCAGATTCTTCAACCTCCTAGACCCGATGAATACTCAATCCACGAACCCGGAAGTATAAACACTCAAGAACGCCACAAAGGAAGCCTTCCTTTGATAAGTTCAGTAGTTCTATCAAGAACAAGTAGGTGAAACGAAATTTCACTCAAGTTTTGTATTAATTGATCAATGGTTTCATAAAATGACTTACAAATGAGTTTAAATAGAAAATGAAATGTCTTGGAACAACCCTCCAAGCATGGGAAATGAAAGCAAGTAAAGGAAGGTGTGATTTGTTGACTAGGAAGCTTTGAACTCAATAAAAACGTGCAACACAATTATCAAATGAAGATAACACAATTGTCAAAGTAAGACAACAATTGTCAAAGTAAGACAGCTTCTGGATACTTTGAAATAACCGACCATATCTTCCTCGTGTGACCTCCAATAGATCTGATTCCAAATTGAAAGTTGAAGATAATATCATGAACTTTGACAAGTCCTACTCACACGTCTCTAGAAACCTAACCGTTCACACGTTATGAATTTCCAAAGTTATCCCTTCGAATTAGCAAGTTGCATCTTCCTTAACTTGAATTACATTCACTAAGCTTGGGCCCTCCTTTTGAAAGTCCATTCCTTCCATGGGCCTCCATGAATATGCCTGGACCCAAATCCCTTGAATTAGCCCACTCAATGCATTTTTGAATTTCTTAGCACGTGCTCTTGTAACCGGCCCAACGGGAACTTGGATTGGATCCGCATTCCATGCCCTTGTGCTAGATAAGTCTTCATCAAACCTGAAGTGTGGATTTACCTTGATTTCGGAGATGTATCTGAGAGAGAACGTGAGCTTAGAAGTGGGGATGATGATGATTTCGAATCTGAAGTTGAAATGGGTAGAAATAGGCCTAGAGGAGGTAGGCATGAAGGAGTACCGAGAAGAGGATTTCGGGGTCAAAATGGGGTAGTTAGGAATCGTGAAGATAATAACTTGGGTAGTATCAAAATGAAGATTCCATCGTTTCAAGGGAAAAATGATCCGGAGGTTTATCTCGAATGGGAAAAGAAGGTGGAGCTAGTGTTCGATTGCCACAATTATTCCGAGAATAAGAAGGTAAAACTTGCTGCCATTGAATTTTCTGAATATGCTATTGTTTGGTGGGATCAATTGGTGATGAACAGGAGGAGAAATAGGGAGCGTCCAATAGAGACGTGGGAGGAGATGAAAGCAGTGATGAGGAAGCGATTCGTCCCGAGCTACTACTACCGGGAGCTATACAACAAGTTGCAAAGTCTTCGACAAGGCAACCGAAGTGTGGAGGAATATTATAAGGAGATGGAGGTCGCTATGATTCGAGCAAATGTAGAGGAGGATCGGGAAGCAACAATGTCTAGGTTCTTGGCAGGTTTGAATCGTGAAATTACCAATGTGGTGGAATTGCAACATTATGTGGAGTTGGAGGACATGGTTCACATGGCAATAAAAATAGAGAACCAGCTCAAAAGAAGGGGTAATACACGTCCAAGCCAAAATTCTAGTTCATCAGCTTGGAGACCAAATCATTGGAAGAAAGATGAGAAGCAGCCGATGATGAAGCCTAAGGCCGAGCAAAAGCCAGAAGCAACAAACAATGGAAATCAAGGTAAATCCGATTCTTCCACTTCTAGGAATCGTGATATTAAGTGTTTTAAGTGTCAAGGCAGGGGTCACATAGCTAGCCAATGTCCAAACAAAAGAGTTATGGTGATACGAGATAATGGAGAGGTCGAATCAGAAGATGACGAAGAAAACACCGACTCTATGCCACCATTGGAGGATGTTGATAATGAAGAATACGCTGTCCAAGGAGAGATGTTGGTGGCAAGGCGAGCGCTAAGTGTCCAAGTCAAAAAAGAAGAAGAAGTACAACGAGAAAATATTTTCCATACTAGGTGCCATGTTAATAACAAGGTATGTAGTATGATAATAGATGGTGGTAGTTGTACTAATGTTGCTAGCACTCTTATGGTGGAAAGGTTAGGCTTGCCAATAATTAAACACCCCCGACCTTACAAGTTGCAATGGCTAAACGATAGTGGTGAGGTAAAGGTGAACAAACAAGTTATGATTTCTTTTCAAATCGGAAAATATGAAGACAAAGTGTTATGCGACGTAGTTCCAATGCAAGCAGGGCACTTGTTACTAGGACGACCATGGCAGTTTGACCGACGTGTTAGTCATGATGGCTTCACCAACAAGTACTCTTTCGTGCATAACCAAAGGACAATCACTCTAGTTCCTTTGACACCACAACAAGTTTATGAGGATCAATTGAGGTTGCAACAAGAGAGTGAGAAAAAGAAAATGAGAGCAAAAGAAAAAGAGGTCGAGACAAAAAAGAAAGAGAAAAATGAGAGAGAAACGGCCATTGAAAGAAAAGAAGAGAGAAAAACAAATTTTTATGCTAGAGCGAGTGATGTTAAAAGAGCGATGTTGTCCAACAAACCCATACTTATACTTATGTATAAGGAAGAATGTTTAAATGTTAACCAACTTGAGGCTTCTTTGCCTAGCTCTGTTTTATCTCTCTTGCAGGAATTTGATGATGTTTTTCCCGAGGAAATTCCAGATGGTTTGCCACCTATTCGAGGGATTGAGCATCAAATTGATTTTGTACCCGGCGCAACCATTCCAAACCGACCAGCCTATCGCAGTAATCCTGAGGAGACAAAGGAGCTTCAAAGGCAGGTTGATGAATTAATGAAAAAAGGGTATGTTCAGGAAAGCATGAGTCCTTGTGCTGTTCCAGTTATTTTGGTTCCTAAGAAGGACGGCTCATGGAGAATGTGTGTTGATTGCCGAGCTGTTAACAATATAACGGTAAAGTATCGACATCCTATTCCTCGCTTAGATGATATGCTAGATGAATTGCATGGTTCTTGTGTATTTTCTAAAGTTGATTTGAAAAGTGGATACCATCAGATTAGAATGAAAGAAGGTGATGAGTGGAAAACTGCGTTTAAAACAAAATATGGTTTGTATGAATGGTTAGTTATGCCTTTTGGGTTAACTAATGCTCCTAGTACTTTCATGAGATTAATGAACCATGTTTTGCGAGCTTTCATTGGACAATTCGTAGTTGTTTATTTTGATGATATTCTCATATATAGCAAAAACTTGGATGAACATGTAGTGCATTTAAAATCTGTCTTAGATGTACTCAGGAAAGAAAAGTTGTTTGCTAATCTGAAAAAGTGTACCTTTTGCACCAATAAACTTGTGTTTCTAGGATTTGTTGTTAGTGCACAGGGTATACAGGTTGATGAGGAGAAGGTATGTGCAATTCAAGAGTGGCCGAGTCCCACAACTATAGGTAATGTAAGAAGTTTTCATGGACTTGCTAGTTTCTACCGACGGTTTGTGAAAGATTTTAGCTCATTGGCCGCACCGCTTACCGAAGTAATAAAAAAGAATGTTGGATTCAAGTGGGGAGAAGAACAAGAGAAGGCGTTTCAATTGATTAAGCAAAAGCTGACCAACGCCCCTTTATTGTCTTTACCTAACTTTAATAAAACGTTTGAAATTGAATGTGATGCTTCAGGTATTGGTATAGGTGCAGTATTAATGCAGGAGGGACGACCAATTGCTTACTTCAGTGAGAAACTAAGTGGGGCAGCCTTAAACTACCCGACTTATGATAAAGAGCTGTATGCATTGGTTCGGGCTTTACAGACATGGCAACATTACTTGTGGACAATTCGATATTCGATATAGAAATGTGAGTTTAAGTCTCTCTTGGGTTCTTTGAAGAACCTACGAACTTATCAGATTACTCTGTGGCGTTCGTACCTTGACTTATCAATCAAGTTTGCCATCCTTGATTGTGGCGTCCTCCTAATACCAAGGTTCGCACCTTCTCTATAGGTGTTGGGTCGCGGTTTCCATCCTAAACCTGAAAGTAGAACGGTCCTAGGCAGTAACATTGGTTCGGGCTTTACAGACATGGCAACATTACTTGTGGACATTACCTAAAGGATTAAAACCTGGTACGAACCCCGCCAACTTATGACGAAACCCGTAACAATGTTACTGCCTAGGACCGTTCTACTTTCAGGTTTAGGATGGAAACCGCGACCCAACACCTATAGAGAAGGTGCGAACCTTGGTATTAGGAGGACGCCACAATCAAGGATGGCAAACTTGATTGATAAGTCAAGGTACGAACGCCACAGAGTAATCTGATAAGTTCGTAGGTTCTTCAAAGAACCCAAGAGAGACTTAAACTCACATTTCTATATTGAAATTCATCTCTGCCTATTAAATGACTTACAAATGAGTTTAAATAGAAAATGAAATGTCTTGGAACAACCCTCCAAGCATGGGAAACGAAAACAAGTAAAGGATGGTGTGATTTTGTTGACTAGGAATCTTTGAACTCAATAAAAACGTGCAATACAAATGTCAAAGGAAGATAACACAATTGTCAAAGTAAGACAGCTTCTGGATACTTTGAAATAACCGACCAAATCTTCCTCTTGTGGCCTCCAATGGATCTGATTCCAACATCAAAGTTGAAGATAAGATCATGAACTTTGAAAAGACCTACTCACACGCCTCCAGAAACCTAGCCGTTCACACGTTATGAATTTCCAAAGTTATCCCTTCGAATCAGCAGGTTGCCTCGCCTTTGTGCTAGATAAGTCTTCATCATTCCCCTCCTCTTGAAAAGGATTTGTCCTCAAATCAACGTCATCACTTATTGATGTGAAACAATACGAATTACACATGAAATGATAACAAATGATACGAACTACAAACGAACAACAATATACGATGGATTTGAATAGAAAACAAAAACATAAGGATAGAATAAACCTGAGACTAGAGCCTTGGCTCTGATACCAAATGGTACGAACCCCGCCAACTTATGACGAAACCCGTAACAATGTTACTGCCTAGGACCGTTCTACTTTCAGGTTTAGGATGGAAACCGCGACCCAACACCTATAGAGAAGGTGCGAACCTTGGTATTAGGAGGACGCCACAATCAAGGATGGCAAACTTGATTGATAAGTCAAGGTACGAACGCCACAGAGTAATCTGATAAGTTCGTAGGTTCTTCAAAGAACCCAAGAGAGACTTAAACTCACATTTCTATATTGAAATTCATCTCTGCCTATTAAATGACTTACAAATGAGTTTAAATAGAAAATGAAATGTCTTGGAACAACCCTCCAAGCATGGGAAACGAAAACAAGTAAAGGATGGTGTGATTTTGTTGACTAGGAATCTTTGAACTCAATAAAAACGTGCAATACAAATGTCAAAGGAAGATAACACAATTGTCAAAGTAAGACAGCTTCTGGATACTTTGAAATAACCGACCAAATCTTCCTCTTGTGGCCTCCAATGGATCTGATTCCAACATCAAAGTTGAAGATAAGATCATGAACTTTGAAAAGACCTACTCACACGCCTCCAGAAACCTAGCCGTTCACACGTTATGAATTTCCAAAGTTATCCCTTCGAATCAGCAGGTTGCCTCGCCTTTGTGCTAGATAAGTCTTCATCACTATTCTCGTGGAATCATATGCTCTTGGTGTGACCAATGTTCTTAAGGACTGTTCTGTTCCGGGTTCGGATTTGGGTTTGATTATTTTCGATATTTTTCAATTATGTAGTTGCTCAAATATTTGGAGCTTTTCATTTATTTCTAGAATTATGAATAAGGTAGCCGATGCTTTTGCGAAGGCTGTTCTTTCTTCTATTTCGGATTTACTTTTGATTGAGTCGTGTCCTCCCTGTGTGGAGTTGTTGATTCATAATGATTTTCTAGATAGTTTCTTTGTTGGTTGCAATATATTGCTCTTTTCTCAAGGAAAAAAAAAAAAAAGCTAGAAGGTTAGATACAAGTCAAAGGCTAATATTGATCAGATAGTAAATTAATTATGATAGTTGATTCATTATATAAGGGAAGGAGATTTAATTGTTCCAACATATATAAAATACAATAACTCAATATTACAACATGAAAACATGAAAATAATCTATTTAATTCGATGGACGGATGAGAATATCAATCTTGGCCATCTGTTCCTTGAAAAACGTCACAAACTGTGGAGGTACACTAAGAGAAGATTGAAGAATTGAAGGTGACAAGGCATTCAATACTGATTGCTTGCTAGCAAAATCTTCATCTGCAGGCCTGTAAACAATACAATAATCCAACAGTAGAATGTTAACGCTAATTTTATGTACCAAGATCCACTACTGTGCTATCAGTTATCACCAAAAGCACTTTCAATCAATGAAAACATCTTTTGTTTACACTACTGTGAGTGAAAGTACTTTTTAGGTCAGTTTGTCACATAAAAAGCTAAAATATTTTCAGCTTATATATGAGAATGAGATCATCTATTAATGCTTACCTTGAAGTGGTTTTGATTGAAAAGCACTCCATTCCTCCACCCTCAGCAATTATAGCAACTGCGAAAAATCTGGGTACAACAAGAAGTTGACCAGCAATCATTTTGTCGTCTAAAACAAGCTTGCTATTAAGCCCCACTATCTGAACCTTACCACTCCCTTTTGCAACATAAAATACCTGAACTGAAAAATCAGTGGTGAAAATTGGAGAAAGCATAGCATCCGCCTCAAGTTTTACAATTCTGCAACTCAACCCAATCTCATCAAGAAATGGGAAGTTTTTCCCTGTAAATGAAGTGATTGTACCAGCCCTCTCCACATGAATATCAGGCAAATGTTTAGTGTTGTTTCTGACCCATTTGTTAACAGTGTTTTGGTCAGGCTGGGGCATGCTTGTTCTTTCTTCTGGACTTAGCTTGACAATCAAAGCACTAGTCTGGCTTTTTGCAAGCATATTTGCTTCTTTTTCATTGATATTATAGGCTCTACTGATGATTTCAGTGGAGAAACCACCCAAGATACCTCGAGCTCCAGTTAAGAAAAAGTAGGTAAATTGACCCGGAACATAGGCCTTGTCCGTTTCACCCAAAAATACTATAATTACGTCGTCTGAATTTCCATGATTGTACCACCATGAGGTTGATCCACTTGGCACCGGTATGACAACGCCTCTGCGAAGACCTAATACTATCTCCTCCGTTTTGTCACCATTGGGTGAGACTAACGCAGCTACTCCATGTTCACCTGTAAACATATATGTAAGGGCTTTGAGTACGTACCACTTTTATCATATGATTAATTAATCAAGAGAAACTCTATAAGAATAGGGAATATATATATACTCATACTAGTGCTACTCTAGTACTCTAATCATGGTCATGAACTTGAGAATCCCCATGTATTAGTGCTGGTATGGTAATTATTTACCTTGAACAACATAACCAATCTTGGAGCAATCAGCGTAATGAGGAAGAGCTAATCCGCCAGGCTTCAAAACAAAAACTCCACCACCAACCTTGGCCTCACCAAGAAGAGGAATTTCACTACTTGACCAGCTGTAGTACGATCCACCTTCTCCCTCAAACTTCAGTTTCTCAGACTTTGGTGATAAGTCCATTATCTCCATTGATCTATCTCTTTGCTAGCTAGCTCTCTTCTTCAAACCCAACAATTATATTTTTCTGTATCAGAGAGGAAGAAAGAGATCAGATGAGAACAAGTAATTATATTTTTCTGTTTCATTGAAAAATTAGAACTTAGAAAAAACATAAGAAAACCCACATATACAATTACAAACGAGCCAAAATGATGAAAATTAATTCTTCTTCTTTATGATGATTTCTTCTTTGTTTTAGCAAAACAAAGTGATTTGCGAGAAAGCAAGAAGGGTCCATTACTTTTTATAGGAGGGACTCCAAGGAAGCCAGTTAGTCGCGAGTTGTAAAGCATTACTATGCTCCAGGACCATTGTATATTACATACGCATGACGTAACACAGTCGTTCAATTTATTTTAATGTATTTGGTCTGAATTTTTTTTTTCTTTTTAAATAATAAGTTGAATAAAATCTACTAAAATATTGAGAATATGATGTAACTACCTGTATAGTTACATATCAAGTACTAGCCCGATAATAGTGGTCTGTTAATATGCATTAACTTACATTAGCTAACTTTAATTATTATAGGTAAAATTATATTTTAATTTAAATATATTATAAAAAGGGTGATTTTTATTTGGGTCTCTAACGTTTGAAAAATTATCAGTTTTTTAAAGCAGTTTCGTTAATTGGTATACTTGGACTCTAATTTTTTAAAAATGTATCATTTTGGTCCATCTATTAGTCAAACTTAACTATTCTAAGGGTATTTTTGTCTTTTAACCTACCCCTAATTAAAAAATAATTAAATTAAAAAATTAATAAAAAACAATAAATGAAAATCTCCACCGTCCATCTAATTGATGGACGGTGGATATTATATCGATTTTTTTTTAAAAAAAATTAACATTGTAAAACTTAATTTTTTTCAATTTAAATTTTTTTACTATTTAAAAAAAAGATACTTTTGGTGGAGATCCAATCAAGAACAAAAAAAAAAAAAAAGTTAGAGTTTGGGTTCAATTCTTACCTAGTTTTTTTTGTTTTTTTTTTTCATCTTCAAGTTCAAGGTTTTTTTTTTGTTCTTGATTGGATCTCCATCGTCCATTATTATTGATGGACGGTGGAAGTCCAATCTGAATCTCCACTACGAACATCAATTTTTTAAAATGGTAAAAAAAATAATAAATTAAAGAAAAATTAATTTATAATTTTTTTAAAATTTTTTTTAATATAATCTCCACCGTTCATTAATTTTGATGGACGGTGGAGATTCATTTGAAAATATATTTTTTTTACAGATTTTTAAATATTTTTAAATTTTTAATTAAAAATTCATCTTAAATGACCATACTATCCTTCTAATTATTAATATTCTTTTTTAAAATTTAAAGTTAAAATTGTAACTTTAACTTATTTAAATAGAGTCAAGGGCAAAACAGTGTTTTTACCAATTCTGTTAAGTTTGATTAGCAAACATTTGGTCAAAGGGACCAAAATAATATATTTCCAAAAAATTAGGGTCCAAGTATACCAATAAACGAAACTGCTTTAAAAAATTGATAATTCTCCAAAAGTTAGAGACCCAAATGAAAATCACCCTTATAAAAAAGATACATACATAATGTTTGATATATAAAAAGATAAAAATAACTATTTAAGGTGATTTGACCCTTTTTATTTAATATTTTTAATTATTTTAATATTTTAATTAATTTTTTAATATTACTATTATAATTTTAGATTTATATTTATATTTATTGTAATTTAATTTTTTTTAAAATACTACTACTTTCTTATTAAATAAGAAAAATTTTATTTTATCCTTTATTTTAATTAGTTTTTATTTTTATTTTAATCAATCTGATACAAATAATAAAAATTAAGAATATTAATATACTTTTACAAATTTTGTTAAAGTTTAACGTTAAGTTTGCCGTGAAAATGACTAATTTGGTCACTTCTGAACATTTATGAACTTATTTGATATATGTTAAAAATTTGGAGATATCTATAATAAATAGACACTTTAAAAGTCCAGATGTGGGTGTACTATTTGCAATTGTATTTTATTTTTGTTAGGGTGCCGGGATTGTTACTCATAAATATGAATGATTTATACGCCCATTTTATAATTACACCCCTATTTAAAATTTAAAAATTAAATTATTACTATAAGCACTAATAGTAGCCTTATTAAAATCAAGTTACTTATTTTCACACAATTTATTTATAAACCCTCTTAAATTATTAATACACACTATTTAATTATTACATTATCATGTTAGTTAAAAAAATACATAAATATTCTTTATATTTATATTGAATAAAAAGAGGAATTAATTATTTTATAAAAAGTTGTAACATACAACATAATAAATTTCATTTTATGAATTCTGAAAGAGATTATTTTTAAAAGAAATTAAAATGTCCATCAACTATTAAAAAAACAGTAAGGATGACATTCGAGAATTAGTTTATTAACTTTACAACTTTATTGTTGTTTCAAATTTATACTGATTAATAAGTTACCATTAGCACTGACAATAAAAATAGATAACATACTTAATTTTTCTATATATAAAAAAATAATCTCATGAATAAGTATCAATCTATGTCTCATCCTTCTCTTTTTTTTTTTGTTAAAAAATTATATTTCAATTTTTTTTTACTTATAGAGTTCATCACCAAACATAAAATAAATATATTAAAAGAAAGTTCAATTTAAAATTTAAAGAAATACGTACTTTTATATGATCAAAGTTCTATAAGATTTCTATTTCCGTTACCTTGTTAGAGGGCAATAATTATTGGATAAAACCTATAATTAGGTTTTGTCGTACTTTTTTTTTTTTTTTCAAATAAAGGGTTTAATATAGTTAATAAGTTAGATGGAATTAGTGCGTGTATATAGTATTTGACTTATTTTTAATTAAAATACTTTGTCATGATTGATCATTTTATTTATGATATTCTTATAATTAAAACTTTTAATAAAATATAAATATATAAATTATATTTATAAATGACAATATCTGCACCCTTTTTATTAATGTATAATATCTGAGTCTTCAAAATACAAATATCTTGCATTACCTTTCTTCTTTTAATATATATATATATATATAAGTCAGCATTTTTTTAATATATTATAATGAGTATTTTCCAATTTAAAGGTTACAGTTATAATGTTTTTTTTTTAATCTAATTGATTAAATAATTTCGATTGAAAGGTGTTCATTATAATATTTTAAGTGGGCATTTAACTAACGTATAAAAGAAAAATAAAGACCGTAGTGGATTCAGATTTTATGTTCGGATTGTTATTATAATAAGTAAAAGATGTTTTTAAAGTAATTTATTATTTATATTATATTTTATGTTCGGATTGTTGTTATAATAAGTAAAAGATATTTTTAATGTAATTTATTATTATATTATATAATATGATATCACATGTGCGGAATTTACATACCCGCACGCTAAACATGTCTCACTCGATCAGATGTCAACTTTTTGTTCCGAAGCCTGAAAGAAGCAAGGTGGGTGGTGGGTGGTCCATTTATATTATATGCGACGGCTGATGACCCATCGAGTAACGTCTCCATCTCTTCGGCTTTAGTCATTCTCACGTGGAGGGTTTCACTTTTATATATTCGGTCCCTAGTGAACATCAAACAATAGACTACATAGGATAAGACAAAGTTGTGTCAGCTGTGTCAACAAGAGTTTAGCTGTACATGTTTGTTTGTTAACGCGGGCGAATAACGACGGGGATGTTGTTTATACTTGAAATTTATTGAAATGTTTAATAATAAGAAATTTTTTTTTTGAAAGGAAAATATATTATTAAACGAAGAAGATCTAGAATCATTCAGAATTACACTAGCAAGGGAAGAAGGAAAATCCCCTATTCAAATAGAAAAATCAGAAATAGAACAACCTAATTGAGCCAAAAATTGAGCCCCTTAATTAGGAGAATGAGGAGTGAAACTAAAAGAAACGACTTGGCAATTATCAGAATGCTTGACAATATTTTCAAGGATGGTACCAATCTCTGTCAGAGGGAAGACACGATTATTAATAAAATTAACAACAGACAAGCAATCAAACTCAACAAGAATCGGTCGTACACCGATGTCAAGCGCAAGCTCCAAACCAAACTGAATAGCTAAAGCTTCAGCCATGTCAATGGGGGTCGAAAAAGACAAATTTTTGCACCCTGAGAGCACCACCTCACCATCAGCATCTCGGATCAGAGCACCTAGGCCAACCACACCCAAAGAAGCCGAAGCATCAATATTAAGCTTGTAGTACCCCACTAGAGGTTTAGACCACAACACAGGCGGAGACCTCAGCGCTTGCAACGAACATGAAGGAGGGAGCTAGGCAGCAAGGAAATCACCCAGAAAATATCGTGACCAGGGCACGAAATCAGCAAGAGGAAGCAAAACATTGTTGTTGACAGCTTTGTTCCGGCGAAACCAACACCGCCAGAGAACTATAACCAGCAACTCGAACTCGTCTTGCTGCAACTGAAAGAAACAAGAATGAAGGAACTCAGCAGGGGACACCACCTGGTGAGCTGGAAGAAGCTTAGCATCCCTACAACCCTTTCGCACAGGTTTGAGCAAGTGACAGCCCCATAATGCATGCATCAAGGACTCAGGGCACCTGTGACAAAGCGGGCAGGAAGAAGCGAATATCTGCCTTCTTTGAACTAGAATATCCATCACTGGTAGCCACCCATGGTACAAACTCCAAATGAATAGTTTTACTTTAGAGGGGATGCGCAATTTTCAAAAAGATTTTCACCATTCCTTCACCTTGGAGAAGGAATTCGGGATAGCCTGCTGGAAAAGGGCCACACGATAGCCACTGCGAATGGAATTAAAACTGTTCAGATTGAAGCACCAACAAAGACTATCAAGCCGGCCAGCGGATGGGGCAGAAAGGCTAAGCCTTCAGAAAGAAGGAGGCCTGAATCACCTCCAAATCCCACCTGCCGGAGGGAGACAACAAGGAACTCACACAGGCGTCACAATCCAGCCACGGAGGGGAGAAGATACGGAAAGTGGATTGTTGAGGTATCCACCGATCATAATAAATGGAGATGTTATCGCCACTACTAATCCTCTGCCGAGACGCCCATTCGATAATCTTACGACCCCATAAAAAACTCCGCCAAATGAGGGAAGCACCCCGACCCACAGAAGCCTACAAAAAAGAGGAGTTAGGATAGTTTCGCCTTTTAAGCACCCGAGCCACCAACGACGAAGGATGATGGATAACACACCAACATTGCTTGGCAAAGAGGGCTTGGTTAAAATGGGATAGATCCCTAAACTCTAACCTTCCATCCTCCTTATTTCTGTACAACTTATCCCAAGAGCCTCAATGGATTCGATTTCGCCCACCATAATCACCCCACCAAAACCTCGCTGAAAGAGAATGAAGCTTGCGGATAAGAGAAGAGAGCAACCGAAATAACGACATAGCATAGGTAGGAATATATTGCACTACAGCTTTGATTAAGATTTCCTTTCCGCCAGAAGAAAATAATTTCGATTTCCAACCTTGCAGGCGAGACCAAACTCGATCTTTGAATCATATTTCATAAGCTACCGCAATTCTAAATGCATATAATTCCTGATTTATAATTACAGTGTTTTTACTTAACATTGTTGGAAAATGAAATTACATAAACTCAAGTTCTTTTTCCAATGAGAACTAAGCTATTATATCCCGATCCAATAACCGTTACTGCCACTAAAGAAAAACCTTCACTCATTTAATATTACCCTATAAAAAGAAAATTATATTAATTTTTTTTTAGAAGAAATGGAATATATTACGAATATCAAAACAAACAAACTAACTAGGACTATCAGCCTGGACCAAACCCACCACAAATAGGGGACAAGAGTCTAACAAAAAACAATCAGAAAAAGAACCAAGAGCAGCTTTAGCCAAAGCATCAGCCACCTTGTTAGTAAACCCAACTAACCCTAAACTCGCTCCAATGCTCGCATCAGTGTTGAGCTTTACCGAACTCGCAGCTGGAGAACGCCAAGGCACAACCCGAGGAGCAACAGGTGAAACCAGTGAACCAAGCTACAGAGCCTCCTAAAAACTAGAAAAAAACTCACAAGAACAGTTCACCACCTCACCAACAGGAAGAAAGAGCTGCCTATGAACTGCTCTATTGCACCTGAACCGCACCCTCCGACACACTACGCAAAACAGTTCGAAGTCTTAGATCAGCAGCGCCTCCTTAGTAGCCACTAAAAAATCCAGAAAGTTGGCCTCCTTAGCAGCCGAGAATGCCACCCAAGCAGCAGAAGCCTTACGGACAACCTTTAACAATGGGCAAACCCACAACGCATGGAACGTGGTTTCAGGACCTTGCTTACAGAGGGGACACCAACTACCCACATTAACACCTTTAGAGGAAAAATTAACAAACGTAGGAATCCAATTAAAACTAGCCCTCCAAATAAATAACTTAACCTTGGGAGGTATAGAAATTCTCTAAAGATACTTCCACCACGACTCCATAGAGCCTAACCCCGAACCACTGGGAACAAAAGGAGAAGCTAGAGCTATCTTGTACCTACTTTTCACAGAATACACACCCCATTTATCATAATGCCACAAAAGGGTGTCACAAAAGATAGAGGAACTCGAAGAAAGACTATGTATCGCATCCCTATCCTTTGCGACAAAATAACGATAAATTAAAGTAACGTTCCAAGCCCTAGAAGGAGTCTTCAGCTGACTAACCAACAATCCCTCACCAAGCACCAGCCTGGACAAGATTTTGAAGGTCGTAGGTCTCGGAATTCACCTATCCTGATAAACAAGATCAGACGAGCCACTCCCAATACGCCACCTAGAACCTTTACAAAGTAATTGCCAACCCTGGAGGAAACTCTTCCAAATGAAACACCACGAACAGTGACTAAGAGCTTTCATAAAACTGGACGAAGGGAAATAGTTACGCTTCAACATTATAGCTGCCAACGAACTAGGATTCATCACCACCCTCCAGCATTGCTTTGCAACCAGAGCTTGATTAAAAGCAAATAGATTAAGAAAACCCAACCCACCCTGCTTCTTCGGACGACAAAGTTTATACCCTAAACCTCAGTGGATCCTTTTCGCACTACCATTCGAACCCTACCAGAAAGTCGCAAAGGTCGATGAAGATCATTAACCAAGGACATAGGAAAGCGAAACAAACTCATCACGTAAGTAGGAATCGCCTGTAACACTACCTTTATAAGGACCTCCTTACATGCTGCAGAAAAAAGCCGACCTTGCCACCCACTAATCATAGCCCACATCATCTCCTTAATATTGGAGAACAAATTTTGCTTCTTCCGTAATGCGAAGCTAGGTAAACTAAGGTACCGCTCATGACAACCCATCAACTTCACACCTAAAACCGCTGCTGTAGCACCCCCCGCCCCGATCCGGTCGGACCGACCCGGGGAGCGTTACACGGACTTTCACATCTTTTCAAAACTTCATTTTACAATTTAAAATCATTGTGAGCCCATAACAATAATTAAACTTTTTACGAAAATTCGGCAGAGTGCCGTTTGTTTTTCGGACTTTCCAAACCTGTTTTAACACAATTCAATTCAAAAACAATTCTCAATAGCACTTCAATACAATTTCAAACAGTTGCGCACTCTGCCGTTTAGTGCGACTTTTCAAAACAGTTTATAAAATAAAACAAAACAGACTTTAATAATTACAAACATTTTTAATAATAAAGGACATAAATCATACCATAATTAATTACAAAACGTTTTACAAAACGTATTTACAAATTCCCTGTATATGCATGCTTTCGGAATATATATACACATAGCAAAAATATAGCTACCCAACTGTACAAATCCTGTGACTCGGTCTGCAACTCTTTCTTCCTTCAGTCTTTAGCTTCGTCCGGATTCCTGGTACCTACGCGTTAGAAACAAAACTAACGCGCTAAGAATATAGCTTAGTGGGTGTACTATAAACTATAAACTCAATTAAATGAACCACAATTAAATATCTGTTAAGAAGAAATAAACCACAATATATATTCCATTCCATTTCAAAACGATTAAATTTCAAAATCAAAACATTAAACAATTTCAATCACTTTAATTTCAATACTGCAGTCAATATACGAATGCTATCAACAGAATCATTCGGTTCACTTTTCAATTCCAATCAATTCTGGCCCACTAGAATACTAAACATATACGGACTGGAATATGGGTCAAGCTCCCAACCCCCAGAACAAATTCTGAGGAGGTACGTGTCTCCCAACTCTAGGACCGTGGGTACGGAACCTAGAGAGGTACATAGCTCCCTATCCCAGGAACGAATCCTTGGGAAGGTACATTAACTCCCAACCCCCAGGAAGAATCCTGAGGAGGTACGTATCTCCCAGCTTCTGGACGAATCCAAGAGGAGGTACATCAGTATCATCAATATCAATCAATCAGTATCGGCGCAGTACTGCTCAGTAAAACCCAGCTGGTATACCAACCTCCTATATCCATTTCTATGTCTACGTATCCTAGGGCCGTTTCCGATAAACCAAATTCGCAAGAAATGTCACAATAATTACTCAATAACAATAATTACTCAATAAACATACAAATCACATAATATTCTTCAAGAAACATATTCAATAATTTTACGAAAATCAAAATCAAGTATTTTAACGAAATCGAAATGTTCGAAATTACAATCGAAATATAATCTATCATAAAATCGGTCCGAAA
Organism: Xanthoceras sorbifolium; assembly: GCA_003430845.1. Taxonomy (NCBI): domain Eukaryota; kingdom Viridiplantae; phylum Streptophyta; class Magnoliopsida; order Sapindales; family Sapindaceae; genus Xanthoceras; species Xanthoceras sorbifolium. The sequence continues at coordinate 13,509,071 of CM010615.1, forward strand.
TCAACCATAAGTATATCAATCATCAATTTTTTTACACATCGAAAATCAAAATCGAAATCGAAAACATCTAACGAAATCGAAATCGAAAACATTTAACGAAATCGAAATCGAAACGAAAACAAGAAACGGAAACGAAAACAATAACGTAAACGATAACGATATGCTTTTCGTAAAGATTCCGAAACAAAAGTACACCAACCTCGAATCCGTATTTTTCGTTGGTTCTACGAGTTCGTCTTTCCTTTCCTTTCCACCTACACTTCCTTTTCTCTTCTCTCTCTTTCTTCTTCTTCTTCTTCCTTTTCTTTCTTCTTCTTCCTTTTTCTTTTCTTTTTTCTTCTTTCTCGCTGTTCTGTTTTTCTGTGTGTTTCTCGCTTTCGCGAGAAGCTTCTTCTTTTTTTTATACTTTTTTCGCTACCGCGACCGCAGTCGCGACCTGTGGTCGCGGCACCAGGTCGCGATGCTCACTGGAGTGCGCATACCGCCTTCCTCGCGAGCGCGCCTTGGTCGCGCGAGTGGTCGCGTTGCTCTCTGCCCGTTTTTGACACTTTCATCGCGAGCAGTCCATCGCGACCTGTGGTCGCGGTGGCTGGTCGCGATGCTCACTGCCAGGTTTTGCCATTTTCTTCGCGAGCAAGCCATCGCGACCTGTGGTCGCGGTGACTGGTCGCGATGCTCACTGCCAGATTTTGCGTTTTTCACCGCGAGCGAGCTATCGCGACCTGTGGTCGCGGTGACCAGGTCGCGATGCTCTCTGGTCCAGTTTTCCAATTTTTCATTTTTCATTTTTCACTATTCAATCCGGTCCGCTGGAAATCATAAAATAAACATACAGGTCGCGGTGACCAGGTCGCGATGCTCTCTGGTCCAGTTTTCCAATTTTTCATTTTTCATTTTTCACTATTCAATCCGGTCCGCTGGAAATCATAAAATAAACATACAGGTCGCGGTGACCAGGTCGCGATGCTCTCTGGTCCAGTTTTCCAATTTTTCATTTTTCATTTTTCACTATTCAATCCGGTCCGCTGGAAATCATAAAATAAACATACAGGTCGCGGTGACCAGGTCGCGATGCTCTCTGGTCCAGTTTTCCAATTTTTCATTTTTCATTTTTCACTATTCAATCCGGTCCGCTGGAAATCATAAAATAAACATACAGGTCGCGGTGACCAGGTCGCGATGCTCTCTGGTCCAGTTTTCCAATTTTTCATTTTTCATTTTTCACTATTCAATCCGGTCCGCTGGAAATCATAAAATAAACATACAGGTCGCGGTGACCAGGTCGCGATGCTCTCTGGTCCAGTTTTCCAATTTTTCATTTTTCATTTTTCACTATTCAATCCGGTCCGCTGGAAATCATAAAATAAACATACAGGTCGCGGTGACCAGGTCGCGATGCTCTCTGGTCCAGTTTTCCAATTTTTCATTTTTCATTTTTCACTATTCAATCCGGTCCGCTGGAAATCATAAAATAAACATACAGGTCGCGGTGACCAGGTCGCGATGCTCTCTGGTCCAGTTTTCCAATTTTTCATTTTTCATTTTTCACTATTCAATCCGGTCCGCTGGAAATCATAAAATAAACATACAGGTCGCGGTGACCAGGTCGCGATGCTCTCTGGTCCAGTTTTCCAATTTTTCATTTTTCATTTTTCACTATTCAATCCGGTCCGCTGGAAATCATAAAATAAACATACAGGTCGCGGTGACCAGGTCGCGATGCTCTCTGGTCCAGTTTTCCAATTTTTCATTTTTCATTTTTCACTATTCAATCCGGTCCGCTGGAAATCATAAAATAAACATACAGGTCGCGGTGACCAGGTCGCGATGCTCTCTGGTCCAGTTTTCCAATTTTTCATTTTTCATTTTTCACTATTCAATCCGGTCCGCTGGAAATCATAAAATAAACATACAGGTCGCGGTGACCAGGTCGCGATGCTCTCTGGTCCAGTTTTCCAATTTTTCATTTTTCATTTTTCACTATTCAATCCGGTCCGCTGGAAATCATAAAATAAACATACAGGTCGCGGTGACCAGGTCGCGATGCTCTCTGGTCCAGTTTTCCAATTTTTCATTTTTCATTTTTCACTATTCAATCCGGTCCGCTGGAAATCATAAAATAAACATACAGGTCGCGGTGACCAGGTCGCGATGCTCTCTGGTCCAGTTTTCCAATTTTTCATTTTTCATTTTTCACTATTCAATCCGGTCCGCTGGAAATCATAAAATAAACATACAGGTCGCGGTGACCAGGTCGCGATGCTCTCTGGTCCAGTTTTCCAATTTTTCATTTTTCATTTTTCACTATTCAATCCGGTCCGCTGGAAATCATAAAATAAACATACAGGTCGCGGTGACCAGGTCGCGATGCTCTCTGGTCCAGTTTTCCAATTTTTCATTTTTCATTTTTCACTATTCAATCCGGTCCGCTGGAAATCATAAAATAAACATACAGGTCGCGGTGACCAGGTCGCGATGCTCTCTGGTCCAGTTTTCCAATTTTTCATTTTTCATTTTTCACTATTCAATCCGGTCCGCTGGAAATCATAAAATAAACATACAGGTCGCGGTGACCAGGTCGCGATGCTCTCTGGTCCAGTTTTCCAATTTTTCATTTTTCATTTTTCACTATTCAATCCGGTCCGCTGGAAATCATAAAATAAACATACAGGTCGCGGTGACCAGGTCGCGATGCTCTCTGGTCCAGTTTTCCAATTTTTCATTTTTCATTTTTCACTATTCAATCCGGTCCGCTGGAAATCATAAAATAAACATACAGGTCGCGGTGACCAGGTCGCGATGCTCTCTGGTCCAGTTTTCCAATTTTTCATTTTTCATTTTTCACTATTCAATCCGGTCCGCTGGAAATCATAAAATAAACATACAGGTCGCGGTGACCAGGTCGCGATGCTCTCTGGTCCAGTTTTCCAATTTTTCATTTTTCATTTTTCACTATTCAATCCGGTCCGCTGGAAATCATAAAATAAACATACAGGTCGCGGTGACCAGGTCGCGATGCTCTCTGGTCCAGTTTTCCAATTTTTCATTTTTCATTTTTCACTATTCAATCCGGTCCGCTGGAAATCATAAAATAAACATACAGGTCGCGGTGACCAGGTCGCGATGCTCTCTGGTCCAGTTTTCCAATTTTTCATTTTTCATTTTTCACTATTCAATCCGGTCCGCTGGAAATCATAAAATAAACATACAGGTCGCGGTGACCAGGTCGCGATGCTCTCTGGTCCAGTTTTCCAATTTTTCATTTTTCATTTTTCACTATTCAATCCGGTCCGCTGGAAATCATAAAATAAACATACAGGTCGCGGTGACCAGGTCGCGATGCTCTCTGGTCCAGTTTTCCAATTTTTCATTTTTCATTTTTCACTATTCAATCCGGTCCGCTGGAAATCATAAAATAAACATACAGGTCGCGGTGACCAGGTCGCGATGCTCTCTGGTCCAGTTTTCCAATTTTTCATTTTTCATTTTTCACTATTCAATCCGGTCCGCTGGAAATCATAAAATAAACATACAGGTCGCGGTGACCAGGTCGCGATGCTCTCTGGTCCAGTTTTCCAATTTTTCATTTTTCATTTTTCACTATTCAATCCGGTCCGCTGGAAATCATAAAATAAACATACAGGTCGCGGTGACCAGGTCGCGATGCTCTCTGGTCCAGTTTTCCAATTTTTCATTTTTCATTTTTCACTATTCAATCCGGTCCGCTGGAAATCATAAAATAAACATACAGGTCGCGGTGACCAGGTCGCGATGCTCTCTGGTCCAGTTTTCCAATTTTTCATTTTTCATTTTTCACTATTCAATCCGGTCCGCTGGAAATCATAAAATAAACATACAGGTCGCGGTGACCAGGTCGCGATGCTCTCTGGTCCAGTTTTCCAATTTTTCATTTTTCATTTTTCACTATTCAATCCGGTCCGCTGGAAATCATAAAATAAACATACAGGTCGCGGTGACCAGGTCGCGATGCTCTCTGGTCCAGTTTTCCAATTTTTCATTTTCATTTTTCACTATTCAATCCGGTCCGCTGGAAATCATAAAATAAACATACAGGTCGCGGTGACCAGGTCGCGATGCTCTCTGGTCCAGTTTTCCAATTTTTCATTTTTCATTTTTCACTATTCAATCCGGTCCGCTGGAAATCATAAAATAAACATACAGGTCGCGGTGACCAGGTCGCGATGCTCTCTGGTCCAGTTTTCCAATTTTTCATTTTTCATTTTTCACTATTCAATCCGGTCCGCTGGAAATCATAAAATAAACATACAGGTCGCGGTGACCAGGTCGCGATGCTCTCTGGTCCAGTTTTCCAATTTTTCATTTTTCATTTTTCACTATTCAATCCGGTCCGCTGGAAATCATAAAATAAACATACAGGTCGCGGTGACCAGGTCGCGATGCTCTCTGGTCCAGTTTTCCAATTTTTCATTTTTCATTTTTCACTATTCAATCCGGTCCGCTGGAAATCATAAAATAAACATACAGGTCGCGGTGACCAGGTCGCGATGCTCTCTGGTCCAGTTTTCCAATTTTTCATTTTTCATTTTTCACTATTCAATCCGGTCCGCTGGAAATCATAAAATAAACATACAGGTCGCGGTGACCAGGTCGCGATGCTCTCTGGTCCAGTTTTCCAATTTTTCATTTTTCATTTTTCACTATTCAATCCGGTCCGCTGGAAATCATAAAATAAACATACAGGTCGCGGTGACCAGGTCGCGATGCTCTCTGGTCCAGTTTTCCAATTTTTCATTTTTCATTTTTCACTATTCAATCCGGTCCGCTGGAAATCATAAAATAAACATACAGGTCGCGGTGACCAGGTCGCGATGCTCTCTGGTCCAGTTTTCCAATTTTTCATTTTTCATTTTTCACTATTCAATCCGGTCCGCTGGAAATCATAAAATAAACATACAGGTCGCGGTGACCAGGTCGCGATGCTCTCTGGTCCAGTTTTCCAATTTTTCATTTTTCATTTTTCACTATTCAATCCGGTCCGCTGGAAATCATAAAATAAACATACAGGTCGCGGTGACCAGGTCGCGATGCTCTCTGGTCCAGTTTTCCAATTTTTCATTTTTCATTTTTCACTATTCAATCCGGTCCGCTGGAAATCATAAAATAAACATACAGGTCGCGGTGACCAGGTCGCGATGCTCTCTGGTCCAGTTTTCCAATTTTTCATTTTTCATTTTTCACTATTCAATCCGGTCCGCTGGAAATCATAAAATAAACATACAGGTCGCGGTGACCAGGTCGCGATGCTCTCTGGTCCAGTTTTCCAATTTTTCATTTTTCATTTTTCACTATTCAATCCGGTCCGCTGGAAATCATAAAATAAACATACAGGTCGCGGTGACCAGGTCGCGATGCTCTCTGGTCCAGTTTTCCAATTTTTCATTTTTCATTTTTCACTATTCAATCCGGTCCGCTGGAAATCATAAAATAAACATACAGGTCGCGGTGACCAGGTCGCGATGCTCTCTGGTCCAGTTTTCCAATTTTTCATTTTTCATTTTTCACTATTCAATCCGGTCCGCTGGAAATCATAAAATAAACATACAGGTCGCGGTGACCAGGTCGCGATGCTCTCTGGTCCAGTTTTCCAATTTTTCATTTTTCATTTTTCACTATTCAATCCGGTCCGCTGGAAATCATAAAATAAACATACAGGTCGCGGTGACCAGGTCGCGATGCTCTCTGGTCCAGTTTTCCAATTTTTCATTTTTCATTTTTCACTATTCAATCCGGTCCGCTGGAAATCATAAAATAAACATACAGGTCGCGGTGACCAGGTCGCGATGCTCTCTGGTCCAGTTTTCCAATTTTTCATTTTTCATTTTTCACTATTCAATCCGGTCCGCTGGAAATCATAAAATAAACATACAGGTCGCGGTGACCAGGTCGCGATGCTCTCTGGTCCAGTTTTCCAATTTTTCATTTTTCATTTTTCACTATTCAATCCGGTCCGCTGGAAATCATAAAATAAACATACAGGTCGCGGTGACCAGGTCGCGATGCTCTCTGGTCCAGTTTTCCAATTTTTCATTTTTCATTTTTCACTATTCAATCCGGTCCGCTGGAAATCATAAAATAAACATACAGGTCGCGGTGACCAGGTCGCGATGCTCTCTGGTCCAGTTTTCCAATTTTTCATTTTTCATTTTTCACTATTCAATCCGGTCCGCTGGAAATCATAAAATAAACATACAGGTCGCGGTGACCAGGTCGCGATGCTCTCTGGTCCAGTTTTCCAATTTTTCATTTTTCATTTTTCACTATTCAATCCGGTCCGCTGGAAATCATAAAATAAACATACAGGTCGCGGTGACCAGGTCGCGATGCTCTCTGGTCCAGTTTTCCAATTTTTCATTTTTCATTTTTCACTATTCAATCCGGTCCGCTGGAAATCATAAAATAAACATACAGGTCGCGGTGACCAGGTCGCGATGCTCTCTGGTCCAGTTTTCCAATTTTTCATTTTTCATTTTTCACTATTCAATCCGGTCCGCTGGAAATCATAAAATAAACATACAGGTCGCGGTGACCAGGTCGCGATGCTCTCTGGTCCAGTTTTCCAATTTTTCATTTTTCATTTTTCACTATTCAATCCGGTCCGCTGGAAATCATAAAATAAACATACAGGTCGCGGTGACCAGGTCGCGATGCTCTCTGGTCCAGTTTTCCAATTTTTCATTTTTCATTTTTCACTATTCAATCCGGTCCGCTGGAAATCATAAAATAAACATACAGGTCGCGGTGACCAGGTCGCGATGCTCTCTGGTCCAGTTTTCCAATTTTTCATTTTTCATTTTTCACTATTCAATCCGGTCCGCTGGAAATCATAAAATAAACATACAGGTCGCGGTGACCAGGTCGCGATGCTCTCTGGTCCAGTTTTCCAATTTTTCATTTTTCATTTTTCACTATTCAATCCGGTCCGCTGGAAATCATAAAATAAACATACAGGTCGCGGTGACCAGGTCGCGATGCTCTCTGGTCCAGTTTTCCAATTTTTCATTTTTCATTTTTCACTATTCAATCCGGTCCGCTGGAAATCATAAAATAAACATACAGGTCGCGGTGACCAGGTCGCGATGCTCTCTGGTCCAGTTTTCCAATTTTTCATTTTTCATTTTTCACTATTCAATCCGGTCCGCTGGAAATCATAAAATAAACATACAGGTCGCGGTGGACCAGGTCGCGATGCTCTCTGGTCCAGTTTTCCAATTTTGCATTTTTCATTTTTCGCGATTCGATCCGGTCCGCTGGAAATCATAAATAAACATACAGGTCGCGGTGACCAGGTCGCGATGCTCTCTGGTCCGTTTTCCAATTTTTCATTTTTCATTTTCACTATTCAATCCGGTCCGCTGGAAATCATAAAATAAACATACAGGTCGCGGTGACCAGGTCGCGATGCTCTCTGGTCCAGTTTTCCAATTTTTCATTTTTCATTTTTCACTATTCAATCCGGTCCGCTGGAAATCATAAATAAACATACAGGTCGCGGTGACCAGGTCGCGATGCTCTCTGGTCCAGTTTTCCAATTTTTCATTTTTTCATTTTTCACTATTCAATCCGGTCCGCTGGAAATCATAAAATAAACATACAGGTCGCGGTGACCAGGTCGCGATGCTCTCTGGTCCAGTTTTCCAATTTTTCATTTTTCATTTTTCACTATTCAATCCGGTCCGCTGGAAATCATAAAATAAACATACAGGTCGCGGTGACCAGGTCGCGATGCTCTCTGGTCCAGTTTTCCAATTTTTCATTTTTCATTTTTCACTATTCAATCCGGTCCGCTGGAAATCATAAAATAAACATACAGGTCGCGGTGACCAGGTCGCGATGCTCTCTGGTCCAGTTTTCCAATTTTTCATTTTTCATTTTTCACTATTCAATCCGGTCCGCTGGAAATCATAAAATAAACATACAGGTCGCGGTGACCAGGTCGCGATGCTCTCTGGTCCAGTTTTCCAATTTTTCATTTTTCATTTTTCACTATTCAATCCGGTCCGCTGGAAATCATAAAATAAACATACAGGTCGCGGTGACCAGGTCGCGATGCTCTCTGGTCCAGTTTTCCAATTTTTCATTTTTCATTTTTCACTATTCAATCCGGTCCGCTGGAAATCATAAAATAAACATACAGGTCGCGGTGACCAGGTCGCGATGCTCTCTGGTCCAGTTTTCCAATTTTTCATTTTTCATTTTTCACTATTCAATCCGGTCCGCTGGAAATCATAAAATAAACATACAGGTCGCGGTGACCAGGTCGCGATGCTCTCTGGTCCAGTTTTCCAATTTTTCATTTTTCATTTTTCACTATTCAATCCGGTCCGCTGGAAATCATAAAATAAACATACAGGTCGCGGTGACCAGGTCGCGATGCTCTCTGGTCCAGTTTTCCAATTTTTCATTTTTCATTTTTCACTATTCAATCCGGTCCGCTGGAAATCATAAAATAAACATACAGGTCGCGGTGACCAGGTCGCGATGCTCTCTGGTCCAGTTTTCCAATTTTTCATTTTTCATTTTTCACTATTCAATCCGGTCCGCTGGAAATCATAAAATAAACATACAGGTCGCGGTGACCAGGTCGCGATGCTCTCTGGTCCAGTTTTCCAATTTTTCATTTTTCATTTTTCACTATTCAATCCGGTCCGCTGGAAATCATAAAATAAACATACAGGTCGCGGTGACCAGGTCGCGATGCTCTCTGGTCCAGTTTTCCAATTTTTCATTTTTCATTTTTCACTATTCAATCCGGTCCGCTGGAAATCATAAAATAAACATACAGGTCGCGGTGACCAGGTCGCGATGCTCTCTGGTCCAGTTTTCCAATTTTTCATTTTTCATTTTTCACTATTCAATCCGGTCCGCTGGAAATCATAAAATAAACATACAGGTCGCGGTGACCAGGTCGCGATGCTCTCTGGTCCAGTTTTCCAATTTTTCATTTTTCATTTTTCACTATTCAATCCGGTCCGCTGGAAATCATAAAATAAACATACAGGTCGCGGTGACCAGGTCGCGATGCTCTCTGGTCCAGTTTTCCAATTTTTCATTTTTCATTTTTCACTATTCAATCCGGTCCGCTGGAAATCATAAAATAAACATACAGGTCGCGGTGACCAGGTCGCGATGCTCTCTGGTCCAGTTTTCCAATTTTTCATTTTTCATTTTTCACTATTCAATCCGGTCCGCTGGAAATCATAAAATAAACATACAGGTCGCGGTGACCAGGTCGCGATGCTCTCTGGTCCAGTTTTCCAATTTTTCATTTTTCATTTTTCACTATTCAATCCGGTCCGCTGGAAATCATAAAATAAACATACAGGTCGCGGTGACCAGGTCGCGATGCTCTCTGGTCCAGTTTTCCAATTTTTCATTTTTCATTTTTCACTATTCAATCCGGTCCGCTGGAAATCATAAAATAAACATACAGGTCGCGGTGACCAGGTCGCGATGCTCTCTGGTCCAGTTTTCCAATTTTTCATTTTTCATTTTTCACTATTCAATCCGGTCCGCTGGAAATCATAAAATAAACATACAGGTCGCGGTGACCAGGTCGCGATGCTCTCTGGTCCAGTTTTCCAATTTTTCATTTTTCATTTTTCACTATTCAATCCGGTCCGCTGGAAATCATAAAATAAACATACAGGTCGCGGTGACCAGGTCGCGATGCTCTCTGGTCCAGTTTTCCAATTTTTCATTTTTCATTTTTCACTATTCAATCCGGTCCGCTGGAAATCATAAAATAAACATACAGGTCGCGGTGACCAGGTCGCGATGCTCTCTGGTCCAGTTTTCCAATTTTTCATTTTTCATTTTTCACTATTCAATCCGGTCCGCTGGAAATCATAAAATAAACATACAGGTCGCGGTGACCAGGTCGCGATGCTCTCTGGTCCAGTTTTCCAATTTTTCATTTTTCATTTTTCACTATTCAATCCGGTCCGCTGGAAATCATAAAATAAACATACAGGTCGCGGTGACCAGGTCGCGATGCTCTCTGGTCCAGTTTTCCAATTTTTCATTTTTCATTTTTCACTATTCAATCCGGTCCGCTGGAAATCATAAAATAAACATACAGGTCGCGGTGACCAGGTCGCGATGCTCTCTGGTCCAGTTTTCCAATTTTTCATTTTTCATTTTTCACTATTCAATCCGGTCCGCTGGAAATCATAAAATAAACATACAGGTCGCGGTGACCAGGTCGCGATGCTCTCTGGTCCAGTTTTCCAATTTTTCATTTTTCATTTTTCACTATTCAATCCGGTCCGCTGGAAATCATAAAATAAACATACAGGTCGCGGTGACCAGGTCGCGATGCTCTCTGGTCCAGTTTTCCAATTTTTCATTTTTCATTTTTCACTATTCAATCCGGTCCGCTGGAAATCATAAAATAAACATACAGGTCGCGGTGACCAGGTCGCGATGCTCTCTGGTCCAGTTTTCCAATTTTTCATTTTTCATTTTTCACTATTCAATCCGGTCCGCTGGAAATCATAAAATAAACATACAGGTCGCGGTGACCAGGTCGCGATGCTCTCTGGTCCAGTTTTCCAATTTTTCATTTTTCATTTTTCACTATTCAATCCGGTCCGCTGGAAATCATAAAATAAACATACAGGTCGCGGTGACCAGGTCGCGATGCTCTCTGGTCCAGTTTTCCAATTTTTCATTTTTCATTTTTCACTATTCAATCCGGTCCGCTGGAAATCATAAAATAAACATACAGGTCGCGGTGACCAGGTCGCGATGCTCTCTGGTCCAGTTTTCCAATTTTTCATTTTTCATTTTTCACTATTCAATCCGGTCCGCTGGAAATCATAAAATAAACATACAGGTCGCGGTGACCAGGTCGCGATGCTCTCTGGTCCAGTTTTCCAATTTTTCATTTTTCATTTTTCACTATTCAATCCGGTCCGCTGGAAATCATAAAATAAACATACAGGTCGCGGTGACCAGGTCGCGATGCTCTCTGGTCCAGTTTTCCAATTTTTCATTTTTCATTTTTCACTATTCAATCCGGTCCGCTGGAAATCATAAAATAAACATACAGGTCGCGGTGACCAGGTCGCGATGCTCTCTGGTCCAGTTTTCCAATTTTTCATTTTTCATTTTTCACTATTCAATCCGGTCCGCTGGAAATCATAAAATAAACATACAGGTCGCGGTGACCAGGTCGCGATGCTCTCTGGTCCAGTTTTCCAATTTTTCATTTTTCATTTTTCACTATTCAATCCGGTCCGCTGGAAATCATAAAAT